>JAKSYS010000787.1:0-25687 GCA_022925895.1 Fragilaria crotonensis | reverse complement strand
TACAGTACCACCTAAAAATGGCTTGGAGTCCCTAAAAAACATCAAGTTTCGACTAAAAATATCTCGACGAAAAGCAGCTGCAATGCACTCAGCAACATGACTGAGAGGGAGATCATGCTTCAAAGTACACATTGGTTTAATCATTTTGTACTGGACGATGAATTCATTGAGATGTCGACGTTCTTGCAAGCATCGTTTTCGATTTAGGGACTCCAAGCCATTCATTCAATTATCTATATACCCGAATATTTTTTATGTTCGTTTTTTGAGCTTTTTTACACCATTCGAAGTAAATGTGTGATATGAATTTCGTACTGCTACGCTGATTTCACGCATCTACTTCGTAGTGTACGATTTCATCGGAGTGTTGTATGAGCTCACAGATCGCAACTCATCACACCAACGATTTGTCGATATTGATCTCAAGCACTCCTACAACCATGCATCGCACTCATTCACTTGATTATCTTACTGGACATTGACATTTTGCTCGGAAATGCCTATCTAATCCCTCTCTTTTCAGCGCTCTTTTTCGTCGTCTCGTGGTCGGCTGCTGCAAGTGTTGTGGAGGAAAATGAGCGACACAGGAATCTACTCGTCAAGAGACCTTGTCGCTTGACTTCGACGGCGCGACGTGTCGACCGTTACTCCTTGTCCCAACGCGACCGCCCCTGGAACGTCGGGCTCTGAATTGCTGTAATTGTTGGACCCCATGATGACCTCTTCGAAGGGGCCATGACCACCATCACGTGAGGTTTAGGACTTGATGAAAGTAGCAGTTAAACCGTTATCTAGACTTCTTTTAATCATTTAAAAACATACGGTTTCTTTATGTCTAAACAGAATGGGAGGTCCGGCTCAATAGTGTAAGTTTTGTGAATTCCAAAACTGCCGAACCTCCATCTTTCAGTGTCCTTCTCAGCAAACAGGCCTCTGGAGTGATTGTCGCTCCCTGCAAACATCTGGAGCTCCACATGGCAAGGAATATTTTTTCCACTTGTGATATCTCGATTCGACTTGAATTGAGTACGTTGTCACATTCGAAGTGAAAATTACATCGTTTAGGGACTCGAATATTTTTAGGGACTCCAAGCCATTTTTAGGTGGTACCAGATTTATTCGCATGATATTTGCTTTTGGCCCCAGTTTTGACAAACCAACCTACCATGTCGGCGTACAAATTAAGGTCTGATCTCCCTTAAATCGTTGAACATTGAATTCACTGAGTTACATCATCGCATCCTGTTCTGTAGCCTCATCCCGAGTTCTGCAACATGTATCGAATATGGGAGCACCCCGACACAAAGGAGCCTGATCGACCTCCTGTATGTATCATTAGTTGTTCTTGGTATCCTCAAATAAGGTTGAAGGCACTCGCCTGTCCCGATGTTTCCGTCGATGATTTCATTTGCGGTCTGCAATTGCCAGATGCCGTGTATCGAATCCTCACAGGAAACCGACCTACAAACATCTACATTGGCAACGAATGCCGAGTATTGGATGGATACGGTGAGCACAAGGCGAAGCCTCTGCGACATGTCGCCATTGCGCTTCGACTCGTGACAGAGATGGGAAAGTGCACCCTACTATTTCCCGACCAGTACTTGAATCTACGAGATGATACTACTCTTGCGGAACTCGTGTGTTGCGAAACCATTGCACCCACAACCCGCAAGGTTCACATACGACTCGTGGACGATCGACCCCTTCTTGATGCCGAAGAGCGACAATTCTTGGCAACGCAGCATCCCAACAGTCAATGGCTATGGTCCAGCACGCTGGCGCCGCTTTTACGACAACCATCATTACCAGAGAAAACGGCGCGGCCTCTGCCACCGTGGAAACCACCACAGAAATTAGAGTGGATCAAGTACAGTACAAAGCAACGACGACGACGAAAACATATGGAACTCGGAGATGGCCCGACTGCCGACGCACTGGTGGAAACTTCAAAGACGCAAGAGCATGTGCTTACTGATGAGTCTCGAGAAGTTGGAAAGCGCGAACGACCTCGTGAAAGAAACGCATTGGAGCCAACCGAAGGACCAAGTGTAGAAGTAGACGCTATCGCGCAACCACTGGACGAACCTCAAACAGAGAAAACGTCTCTCAATGGAAATAACGAAACTCACGATCAAGAAAATCACCCACGCAAGCGAGCTAGAATCGAGAGTGTCTCCAACGAGCCCAAGGTTGGAGAAGACATACCTAACGTGGATGACGCGTCGACTGACGACGGTCCCCTCTAGGAAAAGCAGTTACTGAACTGGGAAGCATCATTAAAAGTCTTACAAACGCTTCGCCGGGAAGTATTAAATCTCCTCTGAAACAAGCAATTGCAAAGCTGGGAGGCAACATTGATATGCTCAAAAAGACATCAAATATGGACACGGGAAGCCAGCACGATGCAATAACTCAGCTCGACGACCACATACAGCATCTCAAAACGCTCAGCGACGGGATTGACGAAGAAGCAGCTGATCTTGTCGGTGAAGGAGAAGATACTCCATTAGCGAAAAATCTTTTTCGTCAGCACGACGCAGTATCTTTATCAACGACAACTAACGAATTGGGTCCTAACGAGATGATTTCCAAAAACCAAGCTGTTCCAGAAGTCTCGCCCCCGCTTGTCAGTGACGCGGAACCGTCCGAGGGACGACGAGGAGAGACCACGAATGGAGGAAAAGTTCCGCTCCTGGTTCTTCGCCAACCTGCGTTGCCAGAGCCTGAACTCGAAAAGGTTTGGTCGGATGTGGATGATGACAAGAATCCCGCCATACCGAACGACCTTGGCGATCCCAATGCGGGCGATAAGAGTTCCGCGTCATCCTCAGCCGCTACTTCCTCAAGTAGTAGCTCCTCAAGCAGTTCATCATCCAGCTCGTCCGATAGTGCCTCGGAGGTGACTCGGATTCCGCAGACTCCGATCACGACGCAATGGAACCCCTTGAGGACAAGATCGCCAGCAGTGAGAATATCTCGAATGGGAATGCGTCGGAGAGCATGGAATTCGAGATTCCTGAACAGCAGCTCAAGGACAACGACAATGACCTGTTTCCACAGAATGTGGATTTCGATGAGGAAAAATTGTCCCCGGCACCACGTGCCCAAACTGTTCAACCCGCGGAAGATCCTACCGCTCCGACTAGTGAGGAGACAGCGGTTGCCTCGAATAGCTCAAGCGAGGGAAGTTCATCTGATAGCAGCTCAGATAGCGACTCTGACAGCTCCTCGGACTCTGGATCATCAAAAACTTCTCATCAATCCAATTTGCCCACCATTGGCGAGTCATCCGACTCAATCACTGCGGAGATCTCGGCTAATGTGCGAGAATCGGCAGATGCCGTTAGAAAAGTTGAAACGAGGAAGGATCTTCAAGTGTCTACGCAGATTGGTGTCAACCCCATCCCGACGTTAGGAAACCGAAGGCGTCGCAAGCCACTCCTATCTTCGAAAAAGAAGATAATCATTTGAAGGTGACTAGATTAGTTACCTGATTCACATGACGACGATAATTAGGAATAGATCCGGAACGATCTACAGCAAGGTGAAACGCAACGCAGCTGGGATTTGAGCATCAAATGCGCAGTGGGGTGGTGCATTTAAATGTGGAGATGCGAGTGACGTGCCAAGCAATACTCGCACATGCAAAGCATAAGGTCTGCCTTGAGTTGCACTACTACTGAATACACCTGGCTTGAGTTGTCCAGAGAACTCCAGACGACGACGACTGAAACGTTTGGCGAACGTCATCAGTTTGGGTGAATTGGTTCGACTTTATGGAATGCGATTGGATCTGGATTCATGTTAATCATTCTAAGTGGTTCTTGCTTCTTGACCTTCCCTCGATAGATTTCATTCCGGGGATTATGGGTTTGGCGCGAACTCCTCGAATGTTGTCTTCTGAGTAGACCTATATTGCAACCTTTTTGCACCCGGAAGCGGACTATGATTTTATTCGTATCTGGACCATTTATGACAGCATATCTAATAGATCTGTAGGCCGGATCACCTCCCTCCAATTCAAGCGCAACGATTTTGTGTCATCTGTCGTCTGTCAAATCGTTGATCTTGTACCTTCTATTGGTATTGCATGAATTATGAATTCACCTCACCCTTCCTCGAAATCCATTTTACTATGACGTCAATGTGCTATCATTGTTTCATCTGGTCATCTCGAACAAGATTGCGAAGATGTGTTTTGACGTCGTTCTGGTGACAACAGGGTTCCCACTCGTGGGGATTCACAACGAACTCGAGTAACAGAAGAGAAGAGTATGCTTTGGAATAATAGAATTCCTTGTGAAGTCAGGATCAGAATTGTTCTGATGTCTCGAAAATCTTGCCGTTAATGCATTTGTTCTTCAAGTACACTTTGTACCGGTACTGGTTGACACCATGCCTGCAAGAAAAGATTTCTCAAAGAAAACTTGGGATCTTACCAAGAATCCTGGGTCTCATTTTACTCCAGACTCCAGAGTTTTACCTGCTGCTACCGTAGACACCTTCGACAATGCATTCACACTCATTCAACCTCGCAAGGCACCTCTCCAACCGCAACGAACCGGATCTCCTCCGTAAGTCGTAATCATCTGGCCATGGCGGATTTGGCTCCTTGTTTCCAGCTCCGCGCTCACACGTGTCTACCAAATTTTCAGATGAGTCTCTTGTAGAAGGTAAGATCCCGGAAGAATGCAGCAATTCAAGATCATGTATATTCATCCGAAACATCCACTCTCGTTCAAAAGATTCTAGCGCCGACATGGATTCAAGCTACTCAAAGGAGTTCTGCAAGGCAATCGCCAACAAGATGTGTGTGGACTCTTCATTTCCATCCGAGTGTAAGAGATTCCCAGATATCATGTCAGAACTAAGGAGAAGGAATTCCGACAAGTCCGACCACGCCATTGCATTTGCTGGCATGAGCGCAGGAGAGCAAGCCGCTGCCATGGCAGCGCGCGAGAGCGGGCACCTTGCTCATGCCCAAGTCCAGCGCCGTCTCACAAGTTCCCGACACACCTTCCAAAAGTGAAGCACGGGTATCACCAAAATCTACTTCACGATGAGAACACTTCATGACATCATGTTTTCATATCCACAAATCACGAGGCCTGCATGAAACTGCACTCTTCTATTTCAAATTCATCCTTTATTTGCCGTCACTGACGAGGGATCGATGAAATCATTACAAAGCGCCTTAATTGCTTCGATTCTACTTCGATTGAATGCACTTTGGTGCACTTAGTACATGCAGAGAAAGCTGTACTGCAGTACTACGCTGTAGTTCTATAACTCGTATAGATATTATTCAACAGGATGACTTTGCACCTTGAGCTCTCTTTAATCATTCTCCGTTCATTCTTTATCGCTCGATAACGAAGAGTGAGGCCTGCAGACACGAGTTACGATTCCCTTCCTTCCACCTCCGGTCGACAATGTCAGGTATTCACTGTGAACTTTTGAGCCTCGTGGCGTAACGAAAAACCATGTGTTGATCGATCTTCCTTTGCCATACATCCCTAATCGATTCGTCAAGCATTTGGGATTCGCCATCAATCTCAAGCCGGAACTCAATGTCGTCCACACGTCCCTATCGTATCACGAAAGCACTACTTCTGCTGTCGTGTAGACATTGAGTCTCCGAATGAGAATCATATTGATCTTTTGCATTCACCAAAAATACGCCCAGACGTCACCCTATTGCATTGACCCTTGCAAGATAGGACTGGGGAGCTGTGAAACTCCTTGCGGCGGAGTACAACTGCTCCGCGTTCTGTTGCATCGATCCCGTTTTGACACTTCTTAAAATAGTAGTCTACCGTGCCCGTGTTCTACGTTCCTGTCTACTCCACCGGAAACAGAAGAGTCATCGACGTCACCACTCACAACCCTGAAACTACGGTAGCATATACTAGTACAGTAGGATAGGTTTGTAATTCTCGATTATATTTTTTTTGTACGTTACTGGAGTACCATTGCAATACGAACCTTGGATTGGTATAGCTGGTTGCACGGAGAAGATCATTTTAGTAGGATACGTAGGCCCTCGTATAGATTTAATTATCCAAGAAATTCCCAGGCACTCGAAGCCCTCGAGTTCGTTGTTTCACTCACACAAGAATGGCGTGTCACTATGGTGGCAACTACCGATATGGTCATAATTTTACAATTTTCAGGTCTTCTATATTTCCTCGCAAGCTTTCCACTCATGGTCATAATGACACATCTAAAACCTTTTGAGGAAATACTAAAAACCTAGAAACGGCGGAGATCTTGACAAACCATTGCGCGCCATCGTGAGCCGATCACAGCATGTAATTTGCCACGATAATTTTAAGTCTACAGGGTTAATGCTAATGTTTTATACCAAGGTCTACGTGGGCTACTATAATTTTCCCATGAATGCAACCAGCCGTACTGCAATCCGAGTATTAGCGAGCAGTGAATAGAGTTGGGGAGTACAATACTGTATTGCTGAGCGTACTTGCAGTCCTTTTATAAGCGTACCAGTAGCAGTAGTACCGGGCGTAGGAGTGCTACTTCAGGCGTACGTCGTACAAGTACCCTGTACCGAAAAAAAAGCGGACGAGGACATATGACCAGGGGTGTTTAAATAAGGCGCCTGCCTGGCACAACAGCTGGATCGCCTTCTCAAGACCTCAAAATCGCGCCTTCTGAAAGGCACGTAAAATCTACGCTGTTAACATACTACCGTTTGCATCATACGTGAATATCATACTAGAGTAGCTTCTACACAATTAACATACTACCGTACACACTGTACGTGAATAGCATACTAGAGAAACCACCAGTCTAATTTACACAGTACTACAGTATACACTGTACACTGTACTGTCAATCGTTTCCATAGCACTGTAGCCCAGTAGAAACCTACCTGCGCCTTCTATGGACCCAAATTTCGCGCCTTAATCCACTAATTAAGGCGTCAGAAGGCGCGCCGGCCGGATCGCCTTAATTAAACACCCCTGCATATGACATATGGTAATACTGGGTACAGTACCAGCATCTGCCGTAGGGAGTAGGAATGAATCCATGTGATCGTTTGTCGGTTTCAATTTGATGCGGATTAACAAGTGGCCTTCCGAATTGTTTGGCTTTAGGCTGTGCATATGGGCAAAGATGGAACCGCCATTCAACATGCAAGGTGCAACCACTAGTACGACGGTTGTACATGGTACCTGGTACATACGATAGTGATAGTGATACTCATGGCAAGGAGGCAAGATCGTGAAACGAAATCTTGAGAACAGAAATTTTTTACGTTTCTCAAGAATCCACCATGTTGCCCTACGCAGCTCAAGCCTACACCAGAGTTGCCGCCTCTTTCCATTGGATGGTGGCCATCCCATTAATTGGATGTGTTGGGACTGTTTTGAAAGCTCAGGTAAGTAATATACAAATGTGATGCGACACTGCTGCTGCTTTCTACCATATTCAAGTAGCAAGACTTGTTTATGCGTGCGTGTGTACGTGTCTGCCGTTGTACTGATCTAACAGTTGTGTCATTCCATCTTGGCAGCAAGCGCCGAAGGAAGATAAGGGATACTGGATGTATACTCATAAGTCTTTGGGTCTCTTGACCGCAATCGTCGTCGCTCCTCGGCTTGTCTACCGAGTTTACAACAGGGTCGCCTACAAAGTTGAAGAAGTGCAGGGCTCGTCAGCTATTGAAACCATCGCGTCCAAAGCCGTTCATTATGGCTTGTATGCTTTCATGATTATTATGCCCGCGACTGGTGTTGCGATGGGATACTACGGAGGCAAGGGTTTGCCGTTTTTCTACACAACATTTTCGAGTCCAGTAGCGGCAGACGATGCTCAAAAGAAAACGTACGGTGAGATTGCCAAGAATGTGAGTTCAGCCGGTCGGGTGGCCATGTATCTGATCTGTTTGGTGCTACTTTCCTATTCCAAAGTTACTCACAACACTATCTTGCAGTCGTTCAAGCTCCACAAGCAAATTGGAACCTATGGAAAGTACTTGGTTCCGCTTCACGTTGGTGGGGCGCTCCAGCATTCGGCACGAGGCCACGCCATCTTCACCCGCATCAACCCATTCCGCACTGGACCTGGTCTCTAAATCGATACGATGTGCATTTGTTGTTTCTGCCAATTAGTGAACTAAGTCTTCTTTAGTGGTAGATTGAGAACATTCGGGCTTCTGACAGGTCTCAGGGCAAAAGACCATGTAATTTAGGCACCTTCGACTCTTCCGTTGCTTGACCCACGTACAATCACGCACAACGTCACCCGTAATAAAGAATTGTTGATCATTGCAAGAATCAGATATCATCGACTGAGTGAGAATGACTAGTTCGACGGTGGGCTTGGCTGTGGGCTTCCTTGGTTCCGACACGACGGGAACACCATCACCCGATATCATCAACGATGGCTCTATGGATGGCCCTAGCTTGAATGAAGGACGACCACTCGGTAACTCCGAAGCCGCCACAGAGGGTGATGGAGAAGGGCGTTGGGTTGGATATGGCGAAGGATTCAAAGAAGGATCGCTAGATGGGCTCACAGTCTTAGGATCGGGAAATTCACTTAAAATGCGTCCATCTTCACAGTCGTCTGGACTCAAGTCGTTACAAACTACGTCGTCGATCCAGGTGTCAAACGTTGAGACTCTCGTGTAAACACCGGGAAATGCGCGTGACGCACATGCAAATCCCCAAGATGTGATACCCACAAGCACTGACGACCCTTGGGCCACCAAAGGCCCCCCAGAGTCCCCCTGACACGAGTCCTTTCCATCATCCGATGCGCAAATCATGGTCTGTGGATTGTACTTGGCTCCATACATGGACGCGCAATCCTGTTGATACGTCACATCCACTTTCATGAGTTGATTCGGTTGTTCCCCGCCTTCTTGCAGTCGACCCCATCCGATTGCAGTTAGAGTTGTTGGGACAGTACCGGTCCGAAAAAGAGTTGCTGTCTTTGCACCCGGATGACGACTTGGAAGATGTATCAGGGCAATATCATTGTTGTTTGTACTTGAATCATAGTCAGGATGGACTCTCTTGTTCTCCCATGATATCGGATAATTTGTGACACCTTTATCTACGTTGACATCATATCGATTGATGTCGACAGATGTTACTGCGTACACGCAGTGTGCAGCTGTAACCACAACATTGGGTGTAATCAATGTACCTCCACAGACAGGCTTCTTTCCATTCATTGATCCAAAATAGAGGGCCACGATGTACGGGAACTCCTCTTGTCCCGCCGTAGTGCCACCGACGATGCGAGCCAAAGATTGGGATGACCACGATCCGTGGCGCCTTTCGCGTAGCTTGCGAGATGATCTATTCTCCTCATTGTGTGTACAAGAAATCACACTGAACAAGAGCAGTACGGAAATGACCAAGAGCATGGTCAACAGAGGAGTCCAGGCTTTGCTCTTCTTGCACCAGCGATTATTGCCATAAAGGTAATTGCTTGGCCTGGAACGAACCTCGCCATCTATCATCAGAGTATTGGGAGGTATTTCTGAGGCTCGGTCCATCCTACAAATTGAGAATGATATCGCCTTGGAGCATCAGCAATGCAGCTCAGACACTGTTCGACGATTATCATTCGTGGTCGTAATGGTGTCGAAAATCGGTCTGTCGGAAATCAAAATGACCAATCCCGTGTAATGTATGGGACTCTGTACGGAGTACCAATTACGGAGGATGCAAGGTTTTGAAATGACATTATTGCGTCAGGCCGATGCTTACGGACATTCGGGACTGCAAAACAAACCACAACTTACGACATTTTCGTCGCCGTTTGTAGAATCCCCGATGCTTACAATGACTTTCAGAGTTACAAACCAACTTCTCCGTTTGTAGATTCTACAAACGGAGAAATATTCTTCAAACGGTGACGCCCCGTTTGTAGATCGAAATGTTCCAAACCATGAAATAATTATTCGATTACACCGCGAGATCGAATCATCAACACCACGAATTCAGGAGAAAAATCCCAGTTTATCGCAGACTCCAAGAAGAAGAAGAAGACACTCCAGTCACTGCATAGACTCCAGTCTAGTTGCTCAGCACTGCATAGACGTTGAGTCTAGTCCTCACTGCACATACGTCAAGGCGTAGGTGACCATGATGGTTTCCGGCGAATCAGTGGTGTCTAACAAAGATACCAGAAAAAGCGTATCAGCGAAGAAAAAGACAAAGACATCGGCAAAGACGGCGATGACGACGAATGTAAAAAGGGAACTTCTCACGGAGTTCCAGGCATCAATTGCATATGCATGTTTTGATTCGCCATCACTCCTTTGTGGTGTCTCAACCCTATCAGAAGTTCAACAAATGAAGAAAATTGCCGAGCTGTATTTGGGAGACAGTGATGATGACCCCGATATTGTGTGCTGTGTTGACCAATTTCTCCATGGACTTGATCGCTTTCATGGTTTGTACTCAGTGTCAGCGGTCGACGTTCAACCAGGCGTATCCCCGAATGCAGCAATGCTACTGACACTAATCCCCGTATTGCACCAACGTGGATTAGACGTCAACATTTATGTCGGTAAGGGCTCAATCGAGAGGTCACTTCTTGTTGGCAAGACAAAGGGATCTACTGTCTCGCATATTTCCGGAAGGACAATGCTACGGGCAGCAAAGGATGTACTTCGCTCATGTAAAAAAATGACAGCCATTGTTACAGCATCAAACTCACCGTACAAGGACGGAAACTATCCTTCCGGAACGAATTGGGAGGATTATATTCAATGGTGCATCACAGCTATGAAAAAGGCAGTCGCTGCCGAGAAGGCGGGTATTATTGTTGCAAGTCCCCTGCTTCAGAAGGACATGGCCGAGAAGGCCATGATGTCGGACTCACCAGATGGTGTGCTAGCTGCTGATGACGAATTGCTGAACAAGGATGTGACTGATGTTGGCCCAGAATTGGTGGTTGGCGCGACCGCAGAGGACGGCAGCAATGAATTTGAAAACGATGATTTGACTTCATCCGTTGTAAATCTTTCTGATACCGTGTTCGTGTGTGCAGAAACCGATGAGGCGGACGTGCCGGATGGGACGTTCTTCAAAGGTTTCATAGCGTGGTGTCTCTGGGGGCATATTACCATCACGAACGATCCAGAAATGAAATCCATGGCATTTACGGAATCAAAGGTTGGGACCAGTTACGGCCGGAAAACCGGTTCACGTAAGGCCATGAAGGAAGCGGCAGCAGTGTCTTCCATTCCTATTGACAGCCGGCGAGGAAAGAAACAGAAACGGGGAAATCCAAAGGATGACAATGAGGATGATGCAATTACTTCGTGGGGTGGTGCTGATGATGACAACACAGCAGTGACTTCATTTGTCAGTGGCACTGTGGAGGATGACGGAATCCTCAAGCAGGCATTGGATTATTTAGATTCCGAGTCGCTTGAGAAGGCACGACAGAAGCATTCTATGCTGTCTTGTCTTCGTGTGCGAGGACAGATTACGTCATTGCGTGGTCAAGTGGAAAGCGTTTCGAGACGTTACTACCATGCAACTACTGGAACAAGTTCTCAACTTGCTGACAGCTTATTGGAAAAGATGGAGGCGCTTGAGGCAAAATTACTTGAACGCGAAGAGTATTTGAGTTTCCTTCAAAACAAAGAGGCAAATCGTCAGTTGAATGTAATATCTGAACGAGCAGCCATCCGTGCTGGTGCCTCATTGGAGGATGACAGGATTCGTCAGCAATCGTCTATAGGAGATCTACGGTTAGTAGAGCCAACCACAGCCATCCATCTGACTCCGTCAAACAGCCATCTATCCTTCCGTCTGGTGGAGTTGTTATATTTGAATCTCCAATGAAGTCGCCAGCTGAAGCAATGTTGTCAATTGCTGCATCCTCTGCCGTCCTTGTGTGCTTTGAATGCTCAATTACGCCGACATCACACAAGTGTCGGCGCTGCAAAGATATGTGTGTGACGTATGCTGTTACAGCCACCGTCGTCTGGAAATGGTTTGGTGGTGTGGGAGTGTTTTGACAAGGAAAGTGTTACGAATCAGAACTCTATTCGTGACGGAAACTATGAATCGGATGGTGAATCCAGCAACGTCTGATCAATCTATAGATACACTATTTTCTCTCCTACTAGTATAGTACTCTACGTTTTCAATAATATTGTCAGAAGTTGATCTAATAGCAATTTAATTTGGAACGTGCCGAGGAGGTGCTTTGATGCAAGTCGTTTTGGCCACGTAATTCTGTTTTCGTGAAAACGAATATTGAAATGTTCAATGAGCATTGCCCGAAATTGATGCAAGGACAACTGATTCACTGGAACCTCTTCACCTTCCGTAAAAATCATTTGATTGCACTGTCGTCCGTCGTCGCCATTGTTGCCGTCGTTCCTGACGCCATCAACAGTACTTGTTCCAGTTCTGTAGCCTACGCTACTTTGATCGTATGTTCGGATGACATCAGGCGAAATCAGTCTTCGAATTGCCTGGGGAATTGCATCGGGCTCAAAATTACCAATTTCGCCTTCCCAAGAAGAAGGCACACCACTATCCCAGCCAACGCTCAGACCGTCAACATCCAAAAGTAAATTGTGCAGAGCACAACATGTAAGCCAAATGTTGTCAGCGGCTTCAGTGTTGTGCACGCGAATACCACTTTTCAGTACTCTCCATCGCCCCTTTAAAATTCCAAAGGTACACTCAACATCCTTCCGCAATGACTCCAGCCATTGCGAAAACCGAATCTCAGAACGCTTACCTGAGTGCTTGATGGGTGGCACGGTTGTTGACCACTTTAAATATCCGTTGTCAACAATCACATAAGCACCTTTAATGATTCTGGTTGTCGCTTCTCCACCAGTATTGGTCTTCAATTCAAATGACATGGTATCATTGAATGCACCGTTGCGCAAGTCTGCCATAAATGAATCGAAACGAACCAAAGTCTTGTCGTTCCACCTTCCCGGGTGGCCAGTTGTTGAGTGCAAAATCTGCCGACGATGATTCACAGTAAGATTGTACGTCCTGAGTAGTAGGCATCTTGTATCCAAGATGCCCCTGTCTGAGATTGTATGAAACTTTTTCAAGGGGTATGTGCGTTGCATCCGTACTGCCAATGCACCCGGGGAACCCAGCATTGCTGTACTCTTGTTCGCAAGCTCTCAAGTCATGTAGCGTTGTTGGAAGACGAACATACATGGGATACAAAACCTTCGCACCCCAAGCACAGAACTTGTGGAAGAAACAGCGATGAACATCACGGCTCACGAACGTTGATTCTGCAAGGTCGTCAAATGTCCACCCTCTGCCAAGATAGCGCAAGCTCCCTAAAAGCAACAATTCCATAGGTGAGATCTTCCTTTCTGACGAACGGAATGGCATCCATCCTCCGTCTCTTCCGTCTTCCACCGTTGAAAGTAGGTATCATTGAGCTGTCCTCATCATCACCAAAAGTTTGCAGAATTCATTGTAAGGCAAGCGAAACCTTTGTCGGAACGACTTAGACCAGTTTTTGCATTGTGGCTGTGGGTCTTGAAGATACAACAACCACCAAAGGCTTAACTTCGGTGTTACAGGGCGACGCAAACCCGTTGTTGGATCATTGAAGAACAATAGTCTGGGTACACGTATCTTTTTGACAGGCCGAGGTAGTGCTGGTCCTTTGTGGCGTCTTGTTTTGAGCGCTGCCAGCTTTTGTTGTTGAAAGCCTTTCTGCTTCTTGACGTTGCGAACATTCGAATGGTGATGCGCAAGCAAACTCAACAGCAGATTTGTATCGTTGTCGTCGTCGTCGTCGTCGTTGACATGTTTATTAAATAATGATTCTTCAAAGCAGTTGACGGGGGCATCAAAGCTCACGGCATCTGAACACACCTCATCGTCGTTTGCGTCATACAACCCACTTCTGAGCATCCGATTGACGAAGAGCTTCGAATTTGCAACACCCATGGAGACGTCTATGCAGTGATAAATGGAGTCTATGCATTAGTGACTGGAGTTGTGTTCTTATCATACTGTTGTCGGACGCTTGTTGACGTTCAGTGGAGGGAGCTTCTATACATGGTTTTCATGTTTTATGGTATACGTGATCGTATACACTATACGATGGAATTATTCACCGTTTGTTTTGTAAATCGGAAGTTATCGAATTGTTTGTAAGCGATGTCATTCTACAAAGCGTCAGAGGAATTTCGGACTGTGGTTTGTTTTGTAATTCCCAAATCCCGTAAGCATCGGCCTCATACTCAATACTCAGAGAGCAAACACTCTATATATAAAATAAGCTATGGAGAGTGCGACAAGCGCCACCAACACCACAGGTATTTTCCGAGTTAGTATGAGCAAAGTCTAATTAAAATGTGGTTCTAATGTAAATCAGTCCTGCACCTGTTGTACAAGTAGAATACTCCAGTTACTCTACTGTAGCTGCTCGGTCGTGCCAAATTGACGTAACCATCACATATCACATCTATATCCCTATGATCACACGATCACGATGAAAAACTACGCAACACCTACACGAGTGCAAGACTCAAGATAAACATAGTAGCGAGTTAGCATCGCCTGGCTGAAACTCATCTTGAAAGAGCGTCTTTTAGTCCCCTGCTGCTGTTACGAGTAGGTACTATGTTGCACTGATCGGGAAGTAAAGGATTTTGAAGCCAGGAGCATCTATGGTTCTTCTCAAGAAGGTTGCTCGGCCAACCAAGCTTCCCCATACATAGTACTTTCTGTATAAAGTTGCTGATGAGGACATCCATACGATGAACGATCATGCGACAAGGAGGGGTGGATATCAACCAAGGACCTTACACTCTAATTCTTGCATCGGTCTACACCGCACGTCAAAGGACAGAAATCTTCGTACCAAAGGCAGCGTTGGATTGCATTTTCCTTAACCCAGGCACAATTCCGTACACTCCGCTTCTTTCCAAGTCCTATGAACGTATCCTGCTCTTCGCATGTTCGCATCTGGGCAGACCCTTCGTTACTGACCAGGGGAAGTCTGCCATCTTTTTCGCAGTCACCTGGACTGAGATCGGAGCAGACTGTTTTTTCAATCCATGAATAGCCTTTGTCAACGCGCGCATAGACACCTGGATAGGTAGCGTTTGCACATCCGCTCCCCCAGGAGGTTATTCCGACTTGAATGTTCGATCCGTTGATAACTATGGGTCCACCCGAATCACCTTGACAGGCATCAACTCCCTTTTTTTCTGCACAAAACATATTTTTTGTTATAGGATCCGGATTGTAATTCCTTCGGCATTTGGTTGTGTTGAATCGACGCACGTCGGCTGCCAGTAGTTTAGTTGACTGCGAGCCACCATCCGATGTCGCACCCCATCCAATAATCGTCAACAAATTAGGAATTTCTGGCGTTGTTCGTAAGGATACCATATATGGATTGGGATGCGGTCGATCCAATTTCAGTAGGGCGTAGTCAAAATCATATGTGCGGCGGTCAAACGTTGGGTGCATGCGACGTTCCGAGGCCACGTACGTTTGTACCCCCGGCTCGTCAAGCACAATGTCATATCTTCCAATCTGCGCTGTTTTAATTTCCATAATGCAATGCGCTGCGGTCAATACAACATTCGGGGTGATTAAACTTCCACCTAGAGGAAATGCACATGAAGTTGTGGTTCGTCAGGGAATGAGATGAAGTCAGAACTCAAATTGAAGTTCAAAGATGAATACGAGTTTCAAGTAAGTCGGTGCTCACCGCAAACTGGAAGCGACGTAGATGGGTCGTCAGCGCTATACAACGCAACCATGAAGGGGTACGTTTCAGCCCCGGCAGGACTTCCCCCTACAATTCGGCTACTGGTCCTTATCCTCGTTGATGCCTTCGGTCCTGATGGTTTCCTTCGTTTTCGCCCTCCGAGAAAGCGACTTGAATAGTTTTTCATCTCACCGGGCTCGGATTCAGATTCGAATAAGTCTGCTGATATGCTGAGTCTTGTGCATAGAAGCAGCAGGGTTATAAGGGCTTGAAGTTTCATCCTTCTCACATCAGTCCTGAACGAAGCGACATCGATTTGAGTAAGTGAGGGCGCCTAGTCGACCACGAAAACGTGTGTTCGAAAATGACCATCATGTGTCGCCCTTAACCGGGTTTTTACGATATATATATATGATAGAGAGAACAGCATCAGAGATACTCGGGGTACTTGTACTTGCGTACTGAATTACCAGATTTTCGGTACTGTTACTTCGGGCATTTGAGCGGTCTTTTTTGCATGTCGTCTTGAGGTGGCATGTAACGCCTTGAGCTATCAAATTTTGGGTTTGGTGCAGCACCGAAACACGACCCAAATAGCGAGCTGAAAGGTGCCAGTTGCCACATTCATTTCATCTTACTACATGTACTGTACTCCGACAGTAGCCGGTACTGCTATCGGTTACTTGGAGTACTACGTAGTACTACAGTACGTAGTACACAGTACGTTGAAAGCATTTTCGTGGTCGCTCCAGAAGTTTGCTTTCACCTTGTTAACACTTTAAACCTAACAGCGAAAGAGTCCAACTAAAGGTATGATTATTGAGTAGGGACATGTCGATATAGAATCAGACTATCGCTATCCTCTCAGTAAGGTCGTCGACTGATCTAAGCGAATAATGCTTCTGTTCAGACTAAAAACTTAGTGAACTTAGTGCTCCGTTCATTCCCTTCGGCAGATCAGTGCCGATGTCGGACCAGACTGAAAACTTTACTGACGGTGCTCCGGTCAATGGCTGTCGGCGGATCAGTGCCGATGTCGCACCACTAATTTTTAATCGATTACTGGAGTACTCCAGGAACATGGAAAACGGAGAGATTTGCACAGTCAAAAGCTCATTAACACTTCGAAAACCCCTTCGATTAGCAATAACACATGCAGAGCAAGATCTCCCTAAAACAGAATTAAATGTTCGAGCGCATGTGAATACGACGCAGGAGAAGAGTCAGCGCGGCAAAACGATACATGGTCGGGGGATGCGCGATCTCTCTCGTCCAAAACTATCCACGTTGAAAACAGTTCGTTGCTCAGCAGACAGTTCCAGTCACGTGCAGACACCACTTGGCCTGTGTAGTCTTGGTTGTTGATCGCAATCTTGACTCCATCCAAGAACTCTTTCGTGGGATCACTGCCCGACAAGTGTCGTCGGCCAAGACCTCCACCATCCACCCCTTCAACTTCATGCAACATGAATTGAATAGCAGTAACATGCGATTTTTGTGACAAATCAAAGACCAACGTGCCATCGCTGCAGCAAGGTATTGTAACTCCGCGATGGCGATCAATTCGACCTGGCTTAGCCTTTCCGTATCGTTGAGTTGAAAAATGCTGATGATCATAATCGACAGTACCATTCGTAAACGCTTTGTGCGGCACCAACACACGGGGTGACGACGTATCTGTAGTCCGAGGTACTTCCGCTGTAAATCCGGCCTTCGGCATGCCACCAAGTAATCCTTCAAAGATCTCTTGTATTTGCCATTGCTCTTGCATGTCGTCACCACAAGTCCATTCAAATTCAGTCTCTGAGTCAAATTTGTGCTCGATAGGTTCCATTGTCTCATTGACAAAGCCGGCCATCAACTTCGCAACTGCTGCATGCGCCAATATGTTGGGATGAATGGCATCAGCTAAAAATAGCGAGTGAGGTCATAAGTTGTCCACCTGAAAGCGTCAAGATACGACGCTAAGTTCACATGTCCCAGCACGAAGTCATACTCCGCTCCAAGGCGTCTGTGTTCCTCGTAGACGTCTGCAATAATCCTCCCGTATCTGTCGGTGGAGAAGGGTTTGTTCCACAGGTACACAAGAAGCACGGGCGGGGGGTGGTTGTCGTACAAATCCACGATTTTGTGCAACCACAGAATGAACTCGTTGCGTACGTCTGTTGGACCATCTCTTTGGTCATTAATGCTAAACTCCCAGATGATCAAATCTACATTCGGAACAAAGAATGTCTCTCCCAACATTGCGGAGTGCATGGAGTTGCGATCTCCATGCGCCCGGTTCACAATTTCGGTCACAACGCCGAATCTGGTTTCCAGTTCAATTCCAAATCGAACAAAGAATGAATCGTTGTAATTGACGTTACCTCCACCAGCAGATGACGAGCCACCGTTGATCAGAATTCGGAAAGGCTTTCCCGGATGCAAGCCAGCATACAGGGCTTGGTATGCTCCTTTTGAATAGAGCGCGATGGTGTCTGCGGTCGATAGGTCAGGATCCGGCAGGAAACTAATCAGTTCGTCGAGGGAAAAGTGTGGATCTTCCAACGCTTCTATCAGAGGCGATACAAGGGCATCATCTGACCCCGACTTCACCGATGACATGTCCCACGACGGGCTTTCACCGACACTGTCCTCATCATACGGCCGACGCGACGGACTTGACGTCGGCGCAAAGTATTCGTCGAACGCAGCAACTCGGACGTCGTCAATCGGCATAAGTTGTCCCGCAGAGAACCCAGTGACAAATATGGCAAGGACAATACATGCCAGTGTACGAGGTTTTGCTATTTGTCTGCCTGGAGCTGAGAACAAGGTGACTGCACTAGCGTCATCGTCGAACAACACCTCTGTTTCGCGAGTTCTGTCGTCTCGTGATTTCTCCCTCTTCAGCTTCGATTCATCCAGATCAAGCACAACAGGGACTGACATTGTCCCATGAACGGCGATTCTGGGGGTCTGCAACGAGGAATTTGTGAAAGCGCGACTCGGTCGCTTCTGTTGGCTGTTGCACGGAATTCTGTACTCGGGACTCCGTATTACGAGCACAGAACACAGTTGCTCCCATGTGCTGGGTGCACGAGAGTGATTAAAAATGAATTCAAATCTGAGAGAAAGTCAACTGATTTTTTTTAGGTTTCTGTTCGTTTATCGATTCTTGGTTCCCATACAATTCTGACCTCTGAGTACTAGTACCGTACTTGTACTACTAGTAGAGTAGGACTTTATGCCTTGGACCAATACACGAACTTGTACCCTGGTACTTGTACTACTACTAGCTAGTACCTGGTATTTGTACTTCAACTCTTCAACCGGATCCGATTAGCTATCGTACCAGGTAGTAGAATACAAGTACTTGTACCTGGATTAAGAAAAAACCGCTTTAACGGCCCACTTCTTACCCTTTTTCCCCAAGTTATATAATGTAGATGATGTCGGGCATGCTTTCTAGCTATCCAGAGTGTATGATATGTGTGATGTTGAATGATGGAGATATGATTATTCGATGTTTTCACCCAAGATTTTCCTTAACATAGCTAGTATCCGGACAGGTGAGTCACTAATGGAGCAAATCGAATCCCTTTCATCAATCCGTTGATCTTTCACTCTTACAGTTCACTAAGATGTTAATAATGAGCGAGTCCGCTATGAGGCTGCATTGTTAGAAATGCAATATTCGATTTTTTAGATCTTCAATTTCCCATTATTGCTTGCATCAGAAATTTTGTGGGACTTCGTAATTGAAATCCCGGATGCGCATAATTCTCATTTGAGGGCGATTGTAAAGCTTACAATCTAGTCCACTGATGCTTAATTGTTTTGTTGATATATATTACTAGTATACTTGTGTTGGTGGGACAACAGGGACTACCTCAATTCAAGGAATGTAAGTGGTCCAATTGCTTATTGGGCAAAGTTGCGCGTTTTGCGAGAATATGATCACGCTTCTTGAGATCTTTCAAGAGATAGGGCACTTTTGCCTCAGGTAGCACCCAGCCAACTACATCGCCCCAATCCTTCTCGGTAAGCGACCCTGCATTGATTTCATGTTTCGCTAGCGCTGTCTGTGCTCTTTCCAATGTCTTCAACTGTGCCTGCCTCACTCTTCTTGTTCGCGACGTCCTTTCTTGCAGTTTCATTCAGCAGTTGCAATTGCTCCTTCTGAGCTTGCAGTGCCACTCCTGCCTTCCCAAGACAGAGAAATCCCAAATCTTGGGTCTCCTGGAAAGTGCTGCTCCTTCTTCTTCCTTGAAGAAGCACGAATCTTGGGCATGGTTCTGCTGGTGAGCAGAATGAGCGTTGATCTTGGACGACAACAAAGTGAATACAACAGAGCGCAGAGGTGTGGAAGTTGGCATCATGCACTCATTTGCTCATGTGAATTTGGACAAATGTGGATCTGGCCCTACAATGTCTACACATGTGACCACGTAGAATTTTGGATCTTTTCATGAAAGATATTGCACTCATCACGATGAACATCAGAAATTCATCAAGACAACAAGAAATGACCACATCAACTGAATCACATTCTCCGTTAACACTTGCCAACAACATTGTAAACAGCAATGTATCACTACTGAGCTTCATTGGCTTTGATGCAGAAATGATAAAGGAAAACGCAATGGCAGAGCAGGTAATAATTGCAATTCTGTCACGCTGGCAACGCTAGAATTAATGGGTGTTATTGCAAGATTCGATGAATGAAAGGGTGCTGTTATTGCAATTTGGGGAAAAGATATTTTGTGTTTTTGTAATAACAAATATGAAAACGTGAAATAGCAAAAATGGCTTTGGTAAATAACGAGATAATTGATGTTATTGAAAATGGCTTACTTAATTGGTGTTATTCCCCTTTTATTTAGCAGCTTACAGATTCTATTAAAGAGAAGATTCTACATACTCCTACTAGCTAGAGTATAAATATAATTGATACAGTCGAAGTGCATGATACTGTATAGTGAGCGTGAAAGTTATACAAAAAGTTATACAACATGATCAGACAGGTTTCAGTCATGAGTCGGACATCAAGACGGGCATTGGGAACAAGAAATTACTCGAGTACGAGACAGGCCAACTCAGAGACGAATCATAAAGCTCTTCCGGTACTGTACGAGTACAGCCGCATATGTGTCATGGTAGTACAAGTACCGGTACCGGTAACCGTACCCAGTACGTTTTATCTACAGTACTAATGCAGTCCAAGTAGCCGTCCAAACCTCTATACTTAGTTATATTGTATGAATATATATGGTATTCCAAGTATTTGTAACAAAATAAAATCTGCCTGAGATTGCAAACCTTGTGCTTTTTGTGTCCACCATTTAATTTTTTATCTTGTTTGCATTCTACTCATGCAGGTGGGGTCAGCATTTAACCATCATTGGAGAAAGCATTTAATGGGCAGCATAGCTCCTACCACACCTCTAACTTAACGTGCATGTTAAATTAGATTTTGGTTTTTTTATTTGGACACCTCTGGAGTACTTGTACTTGTACTCCACCCAAGTTGATTTGAGTGTGAGTTAGGCCTTGGCAGGTTTAGTGTTTTACCCTTTAACAAGAAGAGGAGGCTGAGCTAAAAACCTTGTTTATTTAAAGGTAGGAGAGCAATTGCTAGATGTTAACTTAAAGGTTAGGTTAAAGACAACAATATGAATGACTTGCAGGTAGAAATATCCTTTTAACCTTTAATTTTGCCCTTTGAGAAGAAAGATTGGTGTACAACAGTGATACCGTGTATTGCAGCACTTGATTCAAGTTCAAAAGTGCACAAAGATATGAAGCTGGCGTGATTGGTGATAAGATGGAAAAAAGTCTCCCCATAACATTAAATTGGAAAAGTCTTCCCATAACATTACTTACTAGGCAATGTTCCTTTTGTACATTAGTATGGTTCACAGTAAATTATCCCTGAGATAACTATTCAACCCCTCTTGAATGGTTATTACCATATAGCATACTTTTGCATGTTAAAAAGGTTTGAAGATAAACAAGGTAGTGCATTTCTTCAAAGTTACAGGTAAAGGTAGAATATTATCTTAATGGTAAGAGTGAAAGTGTGGGTTGAAGTTAAAGGTTTTAAAAGGTGTTCATTTTAACGTGACCTGCCGAGGCCTACTACTGTAGTATGAATGCGGAGTGCAATGTACTTGCGTACCGTAGTACTTGGGTACAAGTACATCGTACTCCAGTACTTGATTACTTGAGTACAAGTACAGTACTGGTACAAGTACTAGTACTGCGAGTACCATTGTACTCCCGGAGGGCTTAAGTACTGAAGTACCTAGTACTGTACTTCGAGTACTGTAGAGGTCGCATCGACAGTTGCTCCACCATTGCTCTCACCACTGCGTTGAGTCGTGAGTCGTGACGTCGTGGCACCGTATCATCCGAGAATTGAGACCAATTCTCGTACAGCAGGTTTCATCCTCGACCGTCCTGGCGTACCCCTACGTAAAATTCATACTAAGCATACAAATTCGCACAGTAAAATTCTGAAAGATTTTCTGAAGTCAAACTCCTCGACGAAGAAGAATCATACTTCGCAACGCATCATTCCATTTCTTCATCAGGACTTCTTCTTGCTTCATTTGCTTCCCTTAACTGAGAATTGACAAAGCCACGGTCAAAATCAAGGGCACATCGGTGTCCTTTAAAGGCTTTCATGAGCCTCTCAATCTCATTGTACAAAAGCTCTTGTTTCATATGACTTGGCATGGTGGCGTGAGTACCAGCAGCAGCAGAATTCGCTTCTTCAAGTTTCTGATCAAGATAGTGGTAAGTGCAAATGTATGCACGTGCTCTTGCAGCAAATTTTTCTATTCTCACTCTGCTCAGAACATTCACAGGGCATGTGCATTCTCGTACAAGTTCTTTGAAGTTTTCGCCTCGCTTTCGGGACACTGGAACTCGTCGGTAGAACGACTTCGCCTGCGCCCAGCTATATTCAACGCCTTCACCGGCAAGTTCTGCATGAAACTTTGGCGTCAGCTCAACACTGACTCCAAGTTGAGTTCCCAAATGTTGGAGGGCTGTTTCCTCATTCTTGAAATCGATGCACTCAGACATGAGATGCCGAAGCGAGTATTGTAAGTCAACTTGTTGCGATATTGCATCCTTGCGCCCATCCAATGTATACTTCGCTAATGAACCCTCCGAAATCAACCCCCTCTCCCAAAGGACTTGCAGAAGACCTTTAGGCTTTCCTTGCCACCCTGGAATGACTCCTTGTTTCTCCTCGAACAAGTCAATCCCGTGACGTCTTGCAAACGTTTGCAGCTCTTTCCTTGTATAGCCCCGTTGTTCTGGCATCTCAACTCCAGCTTCAGACAGAGCTTTAATTAAGAGTTTCTTTGACCGTTCAACACGCCTGCTCTTCCCTGTTGCCTGATCATGTCTTTGCGCTTCTCTTTGCTGAGGGGAGAGGTACCATGGGCCAGAATCTTGTGGTTGGAAAACCATGGACTGAGTGTCGCCAACATTCAGTTTTGGTGAGTGCACACCAAGATAACCCTCTGCTTGTTCAATCGTTGTGTCTCTCATTGTTGGCTGTGCCCCTCCGTAGGCTCGCGACATATGAAAAGCACTCAGCGCTCCGCATCGCTTCCGTGCGTGACCCTGGCTGTGATCGAACAAGAATACGAAATCGTATTCCGAGTATAAAACCTGCAAACAATCCACCACATCTTCGAATTGCAAGCTCATGTGATAGCTGTTCCAATAACCTTCATTGTTGGCTCCATATATAGATACTTAACAAATGGCGATTCAGTTAAGAGCGGTTTTGGGTGGTCTTCAAAATCTCGGTGGCAGCCAGAGTGTCAAGGTATGTCTTGTGTGTTCCTCGCCTTTCATCATTGACCTTCGCTAACTCGGCTGCTGTCATCTCTCGTCGAAGCCGAACTCTCGTGAAACAAAGGCAGAAAGCATAGCCGTCGCCTTCGGACTTCGGGAGTAACGGGCGTTGTCCTTTTGGCCCTACCCATGTCTTGCTTCCAAGCAAGTATTGAGCGAAGACACTCGTCTTGGCCAATTATCATCAAAGGGCGTGCCTGCGAAGAAACGCGAATGCTTTTGTTGGTGTTATATTGTGGTCGGTGTCCTCACGGTCGGTGCTGCCGATGTTTGTTGCTTGATTCCAATAGTCAATGTGGAACTCAATCCTGTCCTCATTTCCGATTATGTCATGATACGAATAACCAAATGCCAGATTAATATTTTTCATTGCCTTTGCTTTATCAACCGATACTTGTACCCAGCGTTTACAATAGGGCTCGTGTACTGTTAGATAACGTTTGCAGAACGTTCGCCGATTGGCAACCACATCATCACGTTCATGGCCGTCAACATAGAAGCTCTTTTTTTCTTAAATCATACTTAAAACCGAGACAGCGCATCCACCGCCAAGTTGTAGTCAAACCTACGGACTCCAGTCTGTGAGCATGCAAGAATGAATGGATTGGTGTGGTGGTATTGTCATCAGGAAGTTCATCGCCAGCAGCATCGCATGTAGTGTCAGTAGTACTTGCAGTCACCCCATTTTCGCTCCGCCAGTTTTTTTGCTAGCCTTGGAATGACTGATGTCACAAGGAAATCGTGAACACTCTCTATAGTTAGTGTTGCTAAGTTCTTGATGCCAAAGGAGACAATCTGGTCCTTGGCATCGGGAAAAAGTTCAAGCAACCGTGGGAGTGGACGCTTTCCACATTGGACATACGGGTTGGGGTGTGGAAAACCATCAAATTGCCGGAACAACTTGTTCCAATTTGCGACGGTCTTGAAGAATGTTGCTTGGCGGAGTCCGAGGCTATTCAGAAACTTGCAAGCCTGTCTGCAACAATCATGCCAAGTTCTCTCGTTCATATCTGTCAAGGCTATCTGGTACGCGCAACAAAGAAAGGTTGCCCGCTGCCGAATCTCAAAAATCTCAACCTTGCTGCAGAAGTTATCCTCGTCCCTGCCTATTAAAATGTTTCTCCAGCCGTCCTCACTGTCATGCACAGATTGAAGCAGTCTAATTCTTCGCCTCACTGCCTCTTGTGCAGTTTCATTGATGCATAGCGTCGCCACGTCGGCGTCGTTGTCAGTAACAGCAGCTGCTGTCGATGCTCTCGTCGTCGTCGTCCTTCTTGGACGAAAGAGCTGACGTGCTTCAGGGCTATCAGGCCAATATGATATAAGTGCAGTGCCCTCCTCCCTCTGCTCTAATCTTGGGCGTTTCTGTGGTGATGGCTGTTCTTCTATCGCTTCAGCACCGTCATTCCCATTGGTGGATTCAGTTGTGTCGACATGATTTACGAGGAGAGTACCAGCACCAGGTCTTGCCCTTGTCGATGGAATGACAAGTGCATTTGATGCCGTTTCCAGCACTCTTTCCTTCCAGGCCTTATTCAGCGGATTTGGATAGCTTACCTGTCTCGTTTCATTTGTTATATAGTAGAAGTGTTGATGATTGTAATTGACTCGGAAGACTCCGCTCTGGTTTGACCCATCGAATCTCGACATGACAGATCCAAATGTTGTAGCCTTGGACATTGCCGTATTAAACTTCCGAACGTCAATGACGATTGCAGCATCAATATGTCCCGTTCTTCGAAGTGCTTCTACCCATGTCGCCGCTGGGAGCCAGCAGTTTGACATTCGAGGTCCGTACAAAGGATCGGCGCGAATCAACATAACAGCGTTCACAAAATTGTATAAATGCCTTGGTCAGCCATCTTGACTATCAACCCAATTTCGTCAGATTGATTCTAAACTGTATTAAGAAGGCACTTGTCAGGGTTGGGTTGATAGATAGGAGTGCAACTGTTGTGTTGAGCGGCATGCAATCTCATATGTGAAACGCCTTGCTTCCAACACGAGAATATCCTCGTTTGATTACGTCATCACTAACATTTTTATTGGCTACACGTACATTTTGTACTGGGTGCTGCGCCAGGTTTCTTGGTGATGAAACCTGCTGTAC
>JAKSYS010000077.1:0-137763 GCA_022925895.1 Fragilaria crotonensis | reverse complement strand
GGGAAATTACAATATCACGCATTGTTTTGCCACTTTGCAATATAGTACAATGACTTACTATCCACAAATTCGTATTTTACTATATACTACATTTGCAATTGTAATTTACAATATCACGCATTTGAAAAGATACATTTACAATATCACGCATTATTTTGCCCTCTTTTACAATATCACGCTTTTGTCGCCTGCCATGCTCCGCATCCACGGACAACATGGTACACCGTCTCGTAACAATCCTCCAAGATTGTCGACACTCATCGCTCCACCATGTCATACATACGCAACGAACATCATCATCACTCACTTCACATGTGTCGTTTGTTAATCAATTATCATACCATAAGTGCGGTCATAATTCTTCTTGTCGCTGTTTTGTTTCAAAAGAGCAACTCCATCTTCATCGATATGGTTGACAAAACTCCACCAAATCTGAGTTCAACAGTACTCCCATACACAATCTGCGTGACAGTACTTTACCACAAACAACCGATTGACGTAAATTTCCAATCATCTGTGAACAATGATCTCATCATGGCGAATGTCGGCAACACTTCTCGTTTCTTCTACTTATTGTCATTGTTACCAACTACATTAGGACAAGTTCTTCGGTTGTGCCCTCTCTTTCCACAAACAGAACATTTGACAGGAGAATCCTCAGCTACAATGAACTTACTGCGTTTGCGAATTCGTTTTGTTTTTGGTCGTCCAGATTGCCGTTTTGGCATGTCGGGTTCCTTAGTTTCACCATCATATACAGTTGTTTCCAAGCACACAGGGAAAACGTTCTTCTTGAAAGTGTTGTGCACGAACTCAAATGTGTAGAACGGATGGACTAAACTTCGCAGAACATAATTGAATTCTTTTTCCTCCCATTTCCTGAACACTGCACATGCATGCCGACATGGGTAAAGGAAGTCCTGCCATACTCCACAGCTGCACCACTCCAAATATGGCTTGACCACAAGGACACGGTCTGGATCACCGTAGGATCGTGCCATCCGTTGCACATTGTCATCGCCATTTTCATCCACAATTGATATTGGTTCCACCACCTTGAAGTCACCACACCCCACCTCAATCTCATCGACAGTCATAGACGCAGCGGCATCCCACCTACGCTTCAGAATCTGGGCAACTCTAGGCACCACCTCCGATCCATCTCGCGAAGCATACTTCCTTCGGCAAGTACACACTCTCGTCGTCATTATGTCAAGAATTTTGTTCACAGCCTCCAGCCATCCAAGATTCCTTGCTTCTGATAACATACTGTTTGCCGACTCGGAGGTGTTCGAAGTTACAATTCCATACCGTGGAGGCAACTGAGCAGGTGACGGTGACGGTGAATCTGAATACCACTGAGTACTCCGCCACAGAACACCGGCGGTTATGCTTTCCAAATATGTGGCGGCCTCTGGCTTCACCTTTGAATCTCATCTAGCAACAGGCTCGCATTTCGTGTCGAGAATGACTTAGCTATGGAACAGACAAACTTTGCACACTGCTTTCCATACTTCTGCGTCACATTTGCCTGGATGTGTCTAGCACAGCTCATCTCGTACTTATTTGGGAACACCGCTTTCAATGCCTCCTTCAGACCTTTGTCTCTGTCTGAAATGAAAAGAAACGGTGGCCTAACAACACCATCCGTGTCACTGTCGCCGTATCCCTGATCATCAATTATTGGACATGCCTTCTTCAACAATTCAAGCATCTTCTTCCACGTCGCTCCATCCTCGTTCCGGCGCATATCATAAACCCAATGGGAAGATGTCATTGCACCCACTGAGAACCGATGCCATGTACAGAGTTCCTTGTGTTCGCTCCTCAGATGTGTAGCATCCAAGGACACCACCGGCCGAACAAACTTGAGCACCCGTTCATGATACCGGGAAATACGTGAAGATCGACAAGTCTCTTTTCCTCATCCCTAGTATACCCAATCACAGAACCTGGATTACTTTTGTTCAAGCCCTCCAAAAATGGAATGATCATTTGGAAGTTTTCACGACAGCATTTCTAACGCTACTAGTTTGAAAGCGCAGCGCCCTGTACGCTGTCATGTATGAAATGACAACTCCCGACTTCGTTGCAGCTGTCTTCACGACATCTGCCGGTGTTGGCTCTCCTTCTTTGTGCGAACAATCTGATCGATAACATCATCAAGCTCTGCGTTTCGCCTCTTCTTCCACTTCCTCCCATCAGCTGCCTGTTTAGGTCGGCACACCTCACTGTGCACACCTGTAATCTTTCGGACGCAGAACATCAGGTCGGATCGCCGCCTGGATATCAATACACGAAACGGACAGTCGACGTGCTCCATACATTGATATTGTTTGAAACGGTCGCTAATGGAACGTTGCACTCTTAAACGATTTCGATCTGACCTCATACTTTTCGATGAACGGTTCTACCTCCTCCAAGGTTGAGAAGCAGTCAATGTTCGCATCACCAAGGATATCATACAATACATAATCCTGTGACTTTGTAGCTACCGAACTTCCCTGCTTTCCTTCGACTTGTTCCTCTGCTGTGAGCGTGGAAGTGCCGACGCTGTGGTCGTGCTTCTCCTTGCCATCGGACTGCACACTGGACTCGTCACTGCTGTCGCAGGTGACATACTCGTCATCATCATCGTCTACTAACTCAACCTTGTCGTCGTCGTCGTCGTCATCGTCGTCGTTGTTGTGATTCTCAGTCCTCTCTCTATCCTCGCCTGCGCTCTGTCTGTTGTTTGCCAACAAGAGCTTGCCCACCCTGGCAGGACGATCTGCCTCAGCCTGCAGCGTCGTCAACACCAAGACAGCAGCGCTCACATCACTGTCGGAACTGTGCCTTCGTTCCTTCTTCGGTTCTTTATGAACTACCTCCAGCCCGAAACTCTAAGATGCTACTTCCGCGCAACCGCGGAAAGCAATCGCGCACAACCTGACTTGTTGTTCCCAAGTCAGCACCATCCCCCCCAAATACTGTCACCAGCCTACTTCGCAGTTTGGTGACGTCTTGTTGCCAAACGTTTCTCTCGTGACATCAATGCCCTCGATGAGGTGTAATACAACACCCACTGCAAACAAGCCGCAGTCAAACCCATTTTTCTGGATGGGACAATCGCAATAATGCACCCTGCCAATCAGCGCCGCGTCACTTTCCCTTAGGTGTGCATGTTTCTTCTCGTGTAGAATGAAATTGTGAATGAATAAATTCACAACCTTTACGATGCGTAGGACATCGGGGTGAACCTGACGTGTGCGGCGTACCAGGGAATCATAAAACGTCATGTCATTTACGAACTCCGGCGTCGAGATCGAACAGTCCAGGCATAGCACAAAAATGATTTCCAACACAATCGGGATAAGCAGCCTGTTGAGAGTACGCGCCGATCCAAAACAAGCTTTCATTTGTTGCCGAATACGAGCGACGTTCCGACTACGAGCAAGTTTACGTCCTTTCGTCGTCTCGTCTTCCACGAGTTCTGGATTATCATTGATCAAGTCATTACATGAATTGAAGTACTCATAGGTGCCAAGGCTTCCAATGTGAGATGCATTCGTGGAAATTACCTCCTGGGGAGGGACAGATCGCTGCAATATACAGTCCAACAGCAACGTGCTTAACCAAGCATTTGTTGACAGCGCAGAAGTGTCCTCACTACTGGGTGAGATCCATCCAGAAAAGCGAGGATCTCCCGGAAAGTGTGCCTCCTTCATGGTTTATTTGTGGTGATCGCAACACAACTCCCAAGACAACGTCAAGAAACGAAGACGACCAACGACGGCTCCAGAATTCGATCTACGGTAGTAAAAGTGGTACTCCTACTCATCCGTATTATGTGTAAGTTAAACGCTTAAGTGTTTGGCATTTTCTTTCATTGCAAAACGTGCCTGCGTTTTGCTATCCAAAGAGAACAAAAATTACTGCAGTTGTTGGAGGGATTGGTGTGTCATATATTATCATTCCAGTACACACTAATTTTCATGACTAGAGAGAAACATCAAAATTTTGTTATCCTTCGCGCGCTGGTACTCTAAGTAGTAGTTTATGATTCAAATCCAAGCGAAATTCAACGTAGAAGATGTACTGGGCGAAGAATTTTGCGCGGACTTTCACAGCCAACACATTTCACTGCGGCGTCACTTCCCACTTTAGATTACTTCTTCCTGTCTTCTTGTTGTAAACTCATTCCGGACAATCTTCGATTCAGCACATCTCAAGGTAACGTCCGTCACGTCGTCACTACTAAGAGCGCATCATCATTTCCCTGCCATCTAGCCGGGAATGGTTGTTGCGTTGAGTAGAACGAGGTGTTCTTGACGTAGGGTTACAGCCGTTGTCACCGAAACAAATTCCGTCTGCCATCTAGCCGACAGAGTTTGTTTCACTGTCAACAACTATACAGTACTCTCCCTGCCATCTAGCCGGAAGTGTACAGTATTGGCAAACCACCAGCCATGTCGGACTTGATACGAATGAAGACAACGATACGTTGAAGGCGCGATGTCGGACGTCCATTTGTCGGTCAACTGTGCTCAACTTTGGAAAGGAAAATCCACGTGTAGTAGTGGTGGATCCTTCGAGAAAACGGTTAAGTAACAAGATGCCGAAGAAACGCAAGCAGAGGAATTACTTTCCTTCCAGTCCAAAGGTGTTGGCGCTTCTACTAAAGTGCTTCCCATGAACGGCGGTAATTTCAGTGAAGGTGGGGATTTCGCGACTGCGTTTCGCGATGCGGTGAAGACAGGGACAATGAAGGGAGAGGTCGAGGTATGGGACACCCTTGCGATGGATTGCGTATGCGCTTGCTTGCTCGTTCGGTCTCAACAATGATTCCGATCGTAGTACTGCCATCACGCAATTGCGGTCTGTTGATGACATTTTCATGAAGCACGGATCATCATCGGAATTCCTCTCGGAATTCATCCTCATGGATGTCATCTGCAATCGGAAGATTACTCCGACAGCTGCCGCGGCGTTGGGTATAAGTGGCTCTGGTACCTTGGGTGACGACGACGTCGTTCTGGCACCTGCGTCTGAAGAAGACCTGGATGACATCAATGACTTCAAGTACAGGACTCTCCTTGCATTCCTCCCAGGGGCGGGTGTATTTTACGCCGTAAGGGACTGGCGCAGAAAGTCAGAAGGTGTTGATGGCTCCAGGATAGCCATGGACATAAGTTGGTTTCGTCTAAAGACGGGCATGGAGCACTCTCCACAGTTGGACTTGCAATTTGGGGAGGATGGGTACGTTAAAAGATTTGCCAGCGTTACAAGTGCGGGGTCGCCACCATCTACTTTTGTGTCTGCGTGGAGAGTTTCGTACCATCCCGCCGCAATAAATTTTCCGCGTGAAGTGTTCACGTCAACACAGTGCGCGGATCACGAAGGCCCAAGGATGCCACCGGATCTTATCTCTGGCCATGATGTGGGTGTGTGGCCAGTTCCTGACCGAGCTCAAGAATACAACCGCCGCCTTGTCAACTCTAATTCCACGAGGGTGGGTGGTCGTCATTACGCTCCTGGATGCTTGCATCTTAACATCCCGGATACTTGCTGGATTGTTGATCCTGAGGAACGCCCATTCGTTGACATCATAGTTGACATTGAGCCGCCAGTGTCAAGCATGATTGGGAGGAAGTCCGTCATCATGGTCCGAAGCATTCTTGATGCGTCACTCAAGTCGCGGTATTGTCATCTAAAGCAACAATATGACGTTGTCGGTTGCCTAGATGCAATTGTGGAACACAACTCGCTTCTGCGTCGGCATGTACCTGTTGGAACGGCGAGACAGAACAAAGGAGATGTTGGGACAATGCATGCCATCGGGACACGAGTGCTCCTTGACGGATCGGGTACTGTTGGGTACGCCGCTAACTATAAGGTGCCGCAAACAGTACTGAAAAGGTTTATAGCGGCGTTCGCAACCGTCGGTATGTGCTGTTTTCCCGATGTGCTATCTGTTGTTCAACACATGGAAGCCGATTCATCTCTTCCACCCATTGCTCCGATGGGTGAGAATGACTGCAATGGAATCCGGGTGGGTTACACGATTGATATGAGCGTTGACCTAGGAAACGCGTCGCATTTCGACGTAAACGACGCGTCGCAGGGATTTAGTGTGTGGACAGAGGAAATGCCCGGTTGTGCATCAAACTGGTACTTGATCTTCCCAATTTGCACGGAAGGAGGCCATGCGGAACGGAGTACAATGGCATTGCCGTCAAGCTTTATCATGGGACAGCCATAAGTTGGGACGGACGTGCTGTGAGACATTGCACGTCGGTGTCTCGACCGGATGGGCCAGGTACAGCACCAGTACGCTCGGGTTGTTGGAATGGCAACAATCACTTATATGGCACCTTCACGGCAGCCAAGGAAAAAATTGTGGCAGCAGGTCGATGTCGTGCTTCTGGAAATAGTGCGGCAGCAGATGTTGTCACGAATGTGGCACATTCAAATGCAAGGCGCCCGAAGAGACTATTCCACGAGGTGAATGAGAAGGACGACGAAATAAAGAAGATCACCACTGGATCCCATGACCGTAATGACAGCGATGACGAGGCGAAACATACATTCGTCGTTGTATTCGGCATGGTTGTCGTTACAACGATGACGACGTTATGATGGGTACTGCGAGAGGGATGCAGGAGGAGGAAGGGACGGCACGTCAATTCCAGTCTGACCTGGAAATGACGAGTGACGAAGACTGTCCTAGAGTGCAGGCACGGAGGAGGCAGGCAATGCGTAATCGTTTGTTGGGTCTGGATTTGTACAGACCTGACGGCGATGAAGAATGCTGTTCAAAAGATACTGATGACGAGGATGAAGAAGACGATTGATGTTGATGTTAATGATAACTAACTTGCAGGGCAACTGCTAAGTATAACGGTAGCAACGTGAGTATAAAGGAAAAGTAGTGGACACATTTGTAAGGCAATGTCATGTTGCCTTTCATGGACTTTGCTACCTCAGTAGGTTGGTCGTCGTCGAGTTGTTTGTGGTACTGTACTGTGAGGCAGATCTTGTATGGGTATACTGTTGATGTCAGATTTGGTGGAGCTTCGTCGACCATATAGATGAAGATGAAGTTGCTCTTTTGAAAGAAAAGAGCACAACAAAGAATTATGACCGCACTTAAACCATGATATTTGATAAACGAACGACACATGTGAAGTGCGTGATGAAGATGTTCGTTGTGTATGTATGACATGGTGGAGCGATGAGTGTGGTCCATCTTGGATGAATGTTACGAGACGGTGTACCATGATGTCCGTGGAGGTCGAGCATGGCAGGCGACAAAAGCGTGATATAGTAAAAAAGGGCAAAACAATGCGTGATATTGTAAATGTATCTTTTCAAAATGCGTGATATTGTAAAATACAATTGCAAATGTAGTATATAGTAAAATATGAATTTGTGGATAGTAAGTCATTGTACTATATTGCAAAGTGGCAAAAAAATGCGTGATATTGTAATTTCCCCATAAATTAATTGTGTGCGTGAGTCCGTCCGTCTGTTACGGAGTATGACCACTCTGGGGTACTGGATCAAATGAATACTGTCTCATACTCGGAGTATATGTCATACATGCATACTGGAGTACTCCGTAAGCGATGTCGGTAAGATTTGCATATACGTAGTTGCGTCAGTGCGTGCGTCTGTTACGGAGTATGACCACTCTGGGGTACTGCATTACTTGCGTATAGTACTGAACTGTGTATTCCAAAAGTCCGACCAAAAGGGAGGTATTATAAATTAATTGTGTGCGTGAGTCCGTCCGTCTGTTACGGAGTATGACCACTCTGGGGTACTGGATCAAATGAATACTGTCTCATACTCGGAGTATGATATATGTCATATGACATACATGCATACTGGAGTACTCCGTAAGCGATGTCGGTAAGATTTGCATATACGTGGTTGCGTCAGTGCGTGCGTCTGTTACGGAGTATGACCACTCTGGGGTACTGCACTACTTGCGTATAGTACTGAACTGTACAAACAGTACACACAACCGTGCACAACCCATACCGTACACGTATTCCAAAAGTCCGACCAATTGGGAGGTACCCACTTAGTTGTATTATAATATATTGCAATATATTGTTAACAATATATTGTATTGGTTCGATCTGGCAATACAATATATTGTATTGGTTCGATCTGATGGTCCGACCTGACAATACAATATATTGTATTGGTTCATCTTACAATACCAATATATTGTATTGTCGTTAACAAGTATTGCAATATAATGTACTCCGAGTACAATATATTGTAAGTAGCATAATACTGATGGATACGTGCAAAAGCAGCGGCTGTTTGGTGTTACTGGTGTACTCGAAGTACAGCACTGTACTAATACAACTGTATCTCAGGATCACAAGGGATGTGCACAATATATATTGTATTGCAATATATTGTTAACAAAATGTTGTATTGCTTCGTCCTGACAATACAATATATTGTATTGGTTCGTTGTGACAATACAATATATTGTATTGGTTTGTCCTGACAATACAATATATTGTATTGGTTCGAATCACAATACCAATATATTGTATTGACATAAACGAGTATTGCAATATATTGTATTGCAAGAAACGTGTATTGCAATATATTGACAACTAGTGGGTGCCTCCCAATTGGTCGGACTTTTGGAATATGTGTACGGTAGTATGGGTTGTGCACGGTTGTGTGTAGTGGCAAGCGTGCTGCAAATGACGTGTTTTACAACACAATTAGATGAGGAAAAAAGTGACAAATTCATAGAAATTTGCTAATTTAGATTGCCAAAATACACAGTATTGAAGTTGTTTACAAATCCTGTTGATGATACTGAGGGCACAGTTTTGATATCAGGACCTCCTTATAAACAATGTTGTGCAGAAGATGACCATCAAAAAATTCAGACAGTATTCATTTGATCCAGTACCCCAGAGTGGTCATACTCCGTAACAGACGCACGCACGCACACACACAATTAATTTATAATATAGTAGGATATTATTGTGCGCATCCCTCTGAACTCAGAGTACTGCTACTCACTACCGGTAGGCTGTATTACTTGTGCAGGTTTTATGTGTATCACATATATGATATATGCTTGTATGGTACGTTAATCCGAATCCCTAAACCTGGTTTTTGTTGGAAGGACAGCAGGCCTTCGAACATACTCCGATTACATGAAGAGGAAATTACAGTTTAGTCCATTAATAAGTTATAAGATTATACTCCGAGTACAGTATAATGACTTTCTATCTCTAGTTTGTACTAGTACGCACTATTGCAATGTTGTACATTTTGATTTCTATATTTCAATATAGTAGCTAGTACACGCATTCTGGCTATGTTTGCTTGCTATGTAGTCCATATTTTTATCATATCACCATTTCTCAATTTCTGCACTTGCCATGCCAAGAATCTTCCACTGGAGATATGGTACCCCTCGTCGTGTTGACAAAACAAAAATCAACCATGGTCACAACTACTTTTTCATGGAGCCATTCTTCATCATTAACTTTCTAATGAAGGCATTGGTGTCTACAAAGCAACCTTTTCATTCTGACACTTTGCATCAAGAACTTCAACGGCAGTCAGAATTCACAGAGGTGCATCAGACGGTGCTCTCCTCACATTGCTTGATATCCAGCCATGGTGTGTCAAAAAGTGGTGCAAACAATTTAAATTTGTTAGAACCAGTATTCTACACAACTTCTTGTACACAGGAGAGCGGAGGAGATCTTCATGTTGGAAAACAGCCACACAATGACAATTGAAACGTTGAAACCAAGTGGCCATGAACAACACAACCATCATGAAGAGTACAGGAGGCCATCATGAAGATGATGATTACATTAAGGAAGAGTCTGATGAACAAATAGGTCATGACAATTCCAATGAAGCCAATTCCAATGAAAACCGTTGTTGAATACTACATCATTGAGGAGGAGGATGTAGCTTTGGACAACTATGACAAGGTTGACATGGCAAAAGTCTTTCCAAACACTGATATCTACCCAATTGAGCGAGTACATTTACACCGGGGACAACACTGGTAGCGTTGGTGTACCGCTGGATTTTTGTCTTAAGGTACCTTGAACCTTGAAATGAGGTATACTTCATTCGCAGTCATGATGAAAACGGTGGCATTGTTAATGTGGAATGCCATTTCAAGAAAACAGGAGAGATGACGAAAAGTAGCCTAGATGCTGGACATGACAAGAAATGAAGTAACTCTAGTAGTGGTACTTATTTTATTACCTCCATTTATTCTTGTTAACTTTGCTCTGGTTACTTGAGTTGTCACTTTCAACTTCCTGTATTTCCTCTTCCAGATTGTTGTTGTTCCCCTGCTTTCCTCTTCAAGTGCATCGTGTGCATCTAGTGGGTCTTCATATTGCTCCTCATTACCATGCTTGTCTTATTTGTTCTCGTGTTGGTGCTTCTTTTTGCTATGCTTGACATGGTTCTTTTGTCCCTTCTCTTGGCCTTGCTTCTCCACAGGTAGCATCTCTCAGTTTGCATTTGGGGATTTGGACAACAAGTGGCGGCCACAGTTTGAACAGAAGATTGGAGAGTTTTCGCACATTTCTTATTCTCATGGTTTTGGGGCACCCAATTCCATGCTCCTGCATAACAATTGGCGGCAGCATCATGCCATCTGATTTCAAAGAGTTTGTGCACACTGAATAAATGTTCTGCTGCTTGAGCATCTTTTGCACATACCCCAACTTATGATATCACCCACTAGTAGCTCTGACTGTATAAAGGTCAAGTCATTTCCTTTGTGAAGCCGGTACACCGCCATTGCATCTTTGCAAGGAATCATACAGTCCTGTCTTGCACCACACGAGCACCATCCTTGTTCTGGTTTCACCAGCATGTGCCCGTGCAAGTAAAGTTGATGCTTTAGCACATTGATGCCAACAATTTTATCATCAATATCATTCTCCTCAGGATCTCCATAATTGTACAATATGATTTAGCATTGGTAGTTGTTGTCTGTCACATCACAAAATTCAATTTATGTCAAGGTTCCTCGATAGAATCCTGATTATTCTTCCACTCCTTTAATTTCTTGACTTGAGCTCTCTTAAGCAATGCTGTGAGATTCATCGAGGACGATACATATGCCTCTGCACCCAAAGCAACCTCCAAGAAATGGTGCAAATGGATCTGCATTACTCATATCAGGACGTATTCCAGTCTTTTGAATTATTGAATCAAATTTGAGTGCTGAGCCATTCGTTACATTTTGACGCATCAACATCACCTTCAATGGGAATCAACAAATAGCCAAGAATGCAAGGATCACCAGGAAACTGACCGCCGTAAGGTTTGTCATCAGGAATACTGATTAATCGGCTAGGTGATCGAAGATGCAGTTATCTCGTCTCCCATCATTATTCTCTTCACCTGCCAGTCACAGTCGACTGTTTTTTGTTCTTGATATGTACTGGATGGTACCCTTTCAGACAAATGGCAATGGAGGACTGTGGAAGGACAAAGGACAAAAGAAAAAAGAAAGAAAAGGAATTGAATGTTTTGTTTGTTTGTTGCATGAAATGGCGAGTGTGAAATGGACAATGAATGGATGATAATGGATAATGGATGAATGTCGTGTAAAGTTGAGGCGCAGTTTAATTAAGTGTACACTGCCAGAAGCATCTTTGAGACACCATGGATATCACGCATTTGTGAGGAGAGGACCACACCTATGTGAATAATGTCCAGTGTTGAGGTAGATATGTAGCATTGTCTGTGTATGCAAAGGTCTCTATGAATTATGAATTATTAATAGACAACAATGCCATTATCAGCAAATGAATGACAAAGAACAAATCCACGAAAAAGTAGTACTGTATGTAGTGACCGTGGTTGATCAAATGACATGGAACCATTGCATTGTACGACGTATTGCATACGCAGTGCGCACTGTGCTTTATGTATCAGGAAATACTGTACCGTTACTAGGCGTGTAGAATATCATACTCAGTACCTGTAATCCAATACGGAGTACAGTACACCGTGATCTGGGATTGCTGAGATGCGTATCGAAGAACCAAGTACGAATACCGCGTCCAACATACTACTTGTAGAGCCACATAGATGAACCACAGCATGGTCAATACAGTTACTGTCGTGTGAAAGATTTTCCAAACTTCGATCCGAAATTAGAAAGAGATCGAGAACGAGACGAGACAAGGAGGCAAGAACGAGAGCGACAGCGACAGCAAGTACAAAAAGAGAGCAAAAGAGAGCAAGAAACAATGGAAAGAACGAGAGCGAACGAGAACAATCGAGAACGAGAACAAGAGCGAACCACGAGAACAAGAACGTGAATAAACAAGAGCTAAGTCCACGAAAGAAACCAAGTATAGGGGAACAACGGGATCACTTCCAAGACCCAAGCTCACTTAATTGACCAAGCACTACACTGAGCAATAATTTTTGACAGTTGTGCATTTCCTAGTCGTTTTCTACATCCTAACTAATCTACTTTGAGAGCCCCATAGATTGTCTTGTTGAACCAGAAACACATGAGAACTCCAATAGAACCACAGAAGAGTCCGAAGCAAACGGAAATCATGCTCATGTATGTCAAATAGACCGTGACGGGCAAAACGCCTACCAGTTCAAGTCGTGAGGAGAGGAACCAAAGACTGTATAGAAACAGGTATATACCTGCCGAAGCGCAGTTCCAGAAAGACTTCCACCACCATTTGTAATCTTCTGAACAGAGTTGCAAGTAACACATGACGATCGAAACTTCGGCACACGTGGCGGACAGAATGAGCAAGACAGCCAAGAGAAATCCCATCACGTAGTAGATCTGATGCAACCAAAGAGCACTCATAATGAAGAACAGTTCAATACACACGCTCCCAAATGGAAGGATACCTCCTAAGAGAACGGAAAATGGAGGCTGAATGTACCACGGTAACGAAGGAATTTGACGACCGACCTTCGTTGTCTTGGTTGGGACTTGCAACTTGTCTGCTGCGAATCCGAGATAACTGCCGACAAAGACGAGAGGGATACTCACGCAGAGCCAGAGGGCGAAGAGCGCAACAATGGTGAGAAAGCTCACCGCTGTGGCAGCGCCAGCGAAGGTCAAGAAGACATTGAGGATCAGAAAAATGGTCACCATGATACCTGGAAGACCAGTGGCAGTGTAGAAAGTATTAAGCTTCCAGTTGTCAGCATCGCAATACTTGTAGAGACGAGCACTGACGTAACCAGCAACGGAGCCACTAAGAACATAGAGAATCAAGAGGGCTGTCAAGGTTTGCCCTTTCTTGAGCGGATTCAACAACTTCATCATCGCACAAATCATACTGAGGAAAGCTGCCGTACCCAACTGACACCCAGTCCCAACCAAAACGCTGAGAAGCATTGGAGAAACGCCAGGTGGTCGAAAGACATCTGCGTGAACCAACTTCCAACCAGTTTCTTCCTGGGCCTCTTCCAATGTTTGAATCTCGTTGTAGCCGCGAATGTCTTTGCGAAGTGTGCGAATCATGATCGTTGCAATGGCTCCAGTCAAAAATAGGACTATCATGAGCGAATTCACAATCGCGAAGTAATGAATGTCATCGTCAGGGCTTCCAATCAAGTAAACATCCCAACGGTCCGCCCACTGCAGGTTGGAATTGACCCATTCGACCTCGTAGGAATAAGTGACTTCCAAGGGTTCTCCGGTTGGACCAACTCGAAGGCCCAAGTAGGACGATGGATCATTGATTACTTTTCTGGCACCGTCAGTATTGCAAGTCGGCACCTTCTTCGAGTCTCCCGTCGGAGCAGCATGAGCGATAGAAACCGGGTGAACATCGAATCCTGTGATTCTGACCCCATCGAATATGCTGGCATCTTCTTGGTAGGTAATCGTGAATTTGTAGTGATTGTAGAGAAAGAATTCATTTTGATTCAAGCCAGTAAAGCTTGGTGGTGCTTGAAATCCGATTGGAAATCCTCGAACAGCATAATTAAGCTCCTTGCTGCGCATTAAGACTGGAAGTTGGTCCAAAGTCATATGAATGCGGTATTGTCGCTCCACCAATCGTCGGACCCACTTGATTTGTCCAGCTTCCAGCGAAACATCGCAGAGAGGAGTACAGCCCACAGACTGCTTGACGTGCAAGGGGAAAGGCGAAGGTTTCAATTGTACACCCTGCAAACGTGCTCCTAGATTCTTGTGCATCGCCTTGCTGGTGGTTGGTGGTCTACACACGGGAAGATGATAATAATCAAACGGCACGGCAGTTTTCTTCGAGTTGACAATGTCTGTATACATCTCAATAGCGTCACCTTCCATGAATTGATTCGGAGCAACACCAGGGAAGAGAACATCTGCGAGAGAAGCATCCTTTTTACGCCATCCGATGCGCTTCTTCTTGCGCAATTGGTAGTGTCGCAAGGCCGCGGCCTCCTCCGTATGGGAGACCTCATCAAATCCCTGTCGACGCAATTCCATATATGCGAGCTTCTTCTTTGTTCATGCGAACAACGTCCGCGCGAGACAAGGGAACTTCGGGGGAAGACTCTGCGGATGTGCTTGACATTCCGCAAAGCACCAATAGCAGCAGCCAAAGCGAAAGCGGAAGGGAGACGACAGCCATGGTTCTTCGTACAAGTACTACACTCGAATTGTGGAAAACTACGACATCGACGCAATCGCACGGCCGCGAAAACTCTCGCGTTTGGTGCGAATTAGAATCTACACAGAGGTACTAGTACCTGGTACTTTGAGGTTTGAGTACCTGGTACAATTACCGGTATACTACCGTAGTACAAGGCTTGCCTTCCTGCAGGGTACCAGGTACATATGTATCATACCGGGTACATGTACCTTGTACCAGATACAGTACTAGTACCTGGTACTCGTAACTCGTATGTGTTGGTACTTCAGTAGCATGGTACGTTGTACCTGGTCTGATACCTGCACAACGTATTACACCTCGTACGATGATATACGATACTATGTGCGCGTGCACGTCTGCGGGATGGTTTCCGACAAATGGCTGTTTTTTTTGCAGCATTTGGTTGCAAAATTGCTTCTCCAGTACCTGGTACCACCTAGGTGGTAGCCCTCTACGCGGTACCAGAAACTACCGGTAGTACCAGGTATGATAGCTCCTCCGGGTAGGAGGCCACCCGCACCCCGCACCCCGCACCCCGCACTGCTCTCCACCGGTACTGTACTAGTAGAGTACTTGTAGTATGCAGTCTGTGCAAGTAATCCCTCCCGGTCCCATAAAAAGAACACCATGACATCTTTACTTAAAACAAATTCTGGCATTCTACCAAAACATCATGTCATTCTGAGTGCTTTACATGCGTGTATAACATTGAATACAGGCGGACGAGTTTGAATGTTCATAATTTAGCAGGGTCGTCACAATGGATCTCCTGTCCCATTGAACATTGCAAAGCACCTCCTCTGCTTGGAATGTAGAAGAAAAATGTCATGTCAAGGCAAAGGAGAGACAATGTTTACCTTGCTTTTATCGGTCAAACCCAATAATCCAGAATTAAAATTAGAACCGCCACTGCGCAGTGCTTCAATGTGGAGTGTAGCGCAATTAGGACGATGGTGTGGCAGCGCGCGCTCGCCAATTATCAACATCCAGAGTCCGATGTCAAATAAGGATCTCGAGGTGTATGTTGATGCCAGTTTCTGTGGAGACTGGGATCCGGCGATTGCTGCCGATGACAGAGACACCGCAAGATCGAGACATGGTTACGTCATCAACTACGCCGGGTGTCCGCTGCTCTGGAAATCCCAGTTACAAACGGAGATAGCTCTGTCGACGACGGAATCGGAGTACACCGGTCTGAGTTATGCTCTGCGCGATACCATACCAATAATGGAGTTGCTGAAGGAATTGAAAAAGAACGGCTACCCGATCACAACGGCGAAGGCGACGGTGCATTGCAAGGTGTTCGAAGACAATAGCGGTGCTCTTGAAATGGCCAACTCACAAGTATAGGCCGAGGACGAAACACCTGAACATACGATTGCACCATTTCCGGGACTATGTGGAGCGAGGGGAGATTTCGATTCATCCGATTGGCACACACGACCAACCAGCTGATTTTCTGACTAAGGCCCTCAATGAGGATACATTGATTAAACATCGGGCACTAGTAATGGGTTGGTGAATCCTCACACCGACTTGCAAATATAGTCGCGAGAGGGAGTGTGATGATATGGGGTTACCGTCAACGGATCTACCATATGAAACTAAACCATACGCTACCCATATTTCAGTCGGGGTTCAAACACACTTCGATAAAAGGTCATCAACAAGTGGTATGCAGTCATTTCAGTTGTGAGAGTCCAAAAGCTCCGATGTTCGTGATTAACATCGTTCGCACCTAAGACATTATAATTCTGTTTACACCTCTTAGCAAAAGCCCAACCATTCATCGTCGTCTGAACGTAGTTCACCCGACGGTGTCTGGTTTAAATCACACGCAGAGGCTGGTATCAATGACTCGGAGTACTTGAACTCGTACCCCGGACTCCGGACTCCGGAGAACTACTACACCTACTGCTACTACCCACTACTCCGAGTACACAAGAACGACCACCGCATGATATGTCATAGTATAACTGTAGGACGCCCTGGTAGCTCGTACGCTGTATATGCTTGTACTGGTACAAGTACCCGGTATGCATATGACGTATAGAGCAGCAATTACATTGCACCGATCACCGATCTTGTTGCGCTCATTTGTTCCAAGGGCGAAGAGTGGCGCTTTGCGCGCCATGTTTTCCCGCCGTTTTTCCGAACGAAACATACCAACATACCAAATCAGCGTACCTGGTATGGTATACCAGGTAGCACTCCGAACTCCGAGTATGGTCCTCTAGAGATCCTTGAGTAAATATCATACATATCGTGCTGGGACTCTCGGTTGTTGGTTTCTCGGCTCTCCGCGCTCATTCCATTTGATAACAAGCATGACCAACACTTCCAACACATCTGCCGCTGGCGACCACAGGATTGTTGAGAAGGTGGGCAAAGCTGTCAAGGTTGTATCGAAAACGTCGTCCAATACCTGCTCTCAAGTATTTGGAAAGCTCGACCCCGCCCAATTTCAGCGTCGCATTGAACAACGTCGTCGCGCCATACAACATGGCAAAAATACGACTGGTTACGATGAATATGTGAAGCAAGTCCCCAAGGATCAACGCCGTCCCAGAAGCATGAAACATCCCTCCACTCCGGATTATACTTTAGAGATACCTACCAAACGGTGGCAAGGTCTTGTCAAAGCATGGTAAGTGCAACTTGTTGAGTTGATATTGGAGTTCTGGAGTGCTTTACCATTCAAGTTTTTGTCTCAACTCTGCTTCATCGCACGCTTTCTTGAACTACTCCACAATCATCCGAATTGACCAATTGATTGTCTCCAATCCTTGCATAGGCGCAAATCATTACATCAGTACGATCCCCCAGATCTTGCCAAAGCCTTTGCCGAAGAGGCTTCTGCCCAAGAAGTTGAACGCGACGTCAACACTATTAAGGGTATGGAAATAGAAGAAGCGCACAAGCAAGGATTGCTAGTTGACCTAGGACTACAACACGATCAATCGCCGACGAGTATAGCGTTCAAGTGTCGATCGGACCACCTTTTAGATCAGTGGGAATCAAGGGCTGATGAGTTGGACGACGCTGAGCTCGACGATAGTGACGACGAACTGCTATAGATCAGATAACGGTATCCTGGGAGAAAAGTGTACGAATTTTTGTAGGTCTCAACAGTCAAACCTAAATCTTTGTTTAATAGAAAACGCTTTGTTTGTCTCCTCCCTCACTTGTCCAGCGCCGTAACAGGACAATGATCACTGAGATTCATCAACTCCTCACACCATAGTACCAGGTATGAGGTTAAATGATTGAGTCAGTCAAATCCCCGAAAGAAATCTACGCATTTCAATCTCTCTCTCCCCGCCTCCTACATTCCACCAAACAAATCCACAAGCACGTTTAGATCAACAGCTGTTCAATCTTAACCTTCATTCCCTCGATTGTGGTTTTGAGTTGAGAAGCTTCATTCGTAGTGATGGAGCAAGCAATCACTGGTCGAGACACTCCACAGGCACGCCCCAAGGCAACCTTTCTGTGAAACAAGGACCAATGTGAGCAGTTTTCATTCGACTACGTCTCAAATACAGATAATGCCAAAAATAACTACTCACCCTGGAACAAACACATATGGAACATTCTTATCCTCACACAAGAGCGGAAGATGCAACAGAATTTCAATCGGTTCCGCATCGGCAGCCATGACAATCAATTCAGAAATTCCTCGGTTGAGAGTCTTGGTGGCCTCGTTGGCACCCTTTTTGGCTTGCTTGTAATTCGTCGCCTGCTGAACCAAGTCCAATAAGGCAATGGTAAGATCAGCGTCTGCTAGCGGATAGGCCTTTTCTGACATGGTGGAGAATGCAAATGTGAATCTTTGTAATGATTGATAAAGTTGTTCTTTGCTACCAGCACGTTTACGGAGATCGGCGCCTCCTCAAAATGAAGGGCTGGGAGCTTGCCAATCTTCGCAGTGCTACTCGAGTACCGGTACTGTAATACTGTTCTAGAGAGGCAATGAGAACGCTGACCAGATATGGCATCTGGAATCTTTTACAAGAAAATTGTTAACGAGTTCGAATCCAGCAAGAGGACAGTACATGTACAGGTATTGCATCAGATATCGCAGTGCAGTACTGGTTACAAGGCACCGTGCGTGAACGGCTATATATGGCACACGTACTGCTGTGTCTCGTATTCTTCCTCGACATTTTCTGTTCCCTCATCATACTTGATAGCAATGCCCCATCTCTATCTCTGCATTGCTGGATGAGTGAAATGCAAGTGCGTCGATAGCATGATCAAAAGCGTTCCAACAATTTGATTCGGTTGTAACTCTTCATTCTGCAAGAGCAATTGCAATCCACCACTCAGGACCAATCCAAACAAGAGGGCAAATCCCTTGGCAACCGATCCAGCATATTTGTGAACCAGAGCTGTCACAACACCTCCGGCGGCCTTGAACATGATGGGAATCAACGCCATTTTCCAAGGAATCGATGCACTCGCGACACCTTTTTGCTTGTCATCCTTGGCATTCGAGTTGTGAGGGAGATTGAACCACATGTTGGCCACAAGGACAATAGCAGAATACGTCGAAATCTCCATCGTGTACAGGAACGGATCGCGACCACGAATACCAGTCAATTGCAGTCCCTTTTGTGACAGAGCCCCCGCCAAACCACTCAACATCGCAGCACCCAAACACGGTCCGACACCTAATATCCACCAAGAATCCGAGGGTATAGATGACGCGGATGATGACGGCGATGTTGTTGCTGCTGATTCTGCTGTATTGCCTCTTTGTTTAGGATAATATCCTTGAAAAATAAGAGCAGCTGCCATGAGGACTACGAGCGCGACCATTTGCAGTGGCGATTGCACGGACCCCAGGACCAACCAACAACAAAGTGCGGCGGAAAGCGTTTTCGTCTGACTCAAACCATTGAATGTGACTGGATCCAAATGTTGGTGGGATGTATATTGCAAGACACCCTGCAGGGCGTACAGGGCAGCGGGAAGTCCCGCGACGGCCAAGGACGATGAGAGGGACCAATCGGCAAGCGCCGATTGAACCGCAGACTGTGGTTTTGAGAAGAATAGAACTGCTGCCATTCCCGTCTTGACAATTTCTTCCACCAGGGCTACTTTTTGTTTGTCTGCTAGTGGAGGAATGAAGCGCTTGCTCAAACGCGGTTGGAGCGCGTATTGAAGTGCCAGCAACATCAAAAACATCATGGACAAGGGTGTCAACGTAGACGATGGATGTCGTAACAGAGACGAATAGATTGCAGCTGTTCCACCAATCAAGGAAACCGGACCGACTATTGGATAGGGAGGGGTCGTGAGGAAGTTTGTGAGCTGGGATTGTGGCTTAGGATCAGGTGACAATGCACTTATCCACTGCAACACCTGGAACTTACTGGCAGCAAGCGCTGGATGCGGCCGCACGGAAATATCATTTCCAATTGTAAGTTGCAGCATGCCGATGGGTTTGACGCGTTGTCCTCTTGGTGATCTGCGGTGCGACGTCGGATTACCCGTTCTCATTGTCGTTGAAGGGGAAGTTTGCTTGGAAGTTGCGAAGATTCCTCGAGACATCCTTCTGTCACGGTGACGCATGTTGTCACTCCCTCCTTGTACACTTGTACATAGTAGTAGGGTCTACTGTAGTTCTGCTAACTGTCACAATGGTGGTATCTCGTTTTGATGTTTTCAGCATACGATTCGATTGCGGAAGCGGTATGTAGATATTTAGTACTACAGTACTAGTACCTGGTACTGGAAGTACGTCGTACACAACTACACACTACACCTCAAACCCGGAGATTGATTATGTACTCCGAGCTCCGAGAATTACAATTTTATGCATACCAGTCACCGGTCCCAGTAGCGTCGTTGGATCGTAGGTAAATTGAAGCTTGGATGTTGCTGTTGGTTGGATGTTGGGGAGACGGGTGAAGCGATTGGCGGCTAGTACAAGTACCAGGTACTGTGGAGCACGAGCAACTTATGCGTAGATACTCCACGTACCCCGCCGTCCGCCGTCCGTCTATAGGAGAAGCGGACTATGATATTCGACATACGAGATACGAGGGGAGACTCCGGACTCCAGACTTCAGACTCCATATGAAACGAGCAGACGTCCAGCCGCCACTATCATACATGTGTTGTATGACGAAATTCAAGATTGCGCGCCAAATTCCGAGCATTGAAAAACATTCCTGTCCGTATGCTTCATTCCTGTAGCCAGGCCTCAATTTCATTGGGATCAACTCCGCACATGTTTCAGATTCGAGCACTCACACAGGTTTGGTACGCTTGACAATTGACGTTAGCTTATTAGCATTGCATACCATGATGAAGGTGATACTTCTTCTGATATCGACCGTGGCCGCCCAAAACGACGACCTATTCAACTACGGGTCGACGAGTGGTCGTAACTTTGGACCTGAAGACTGGGATCAAGTAGCCTGCGATGATCTTGCGACCTGCGTAAGTGCCTATTCCGTATTACCTATGACGCGACGCAAAAGGATTTGAACCATCATGAGGACTGTCAAATACTAACGCCACCTCGACATTTTCCCTCCCTCATCGTTCCCTAACAGACCGGTTGGCCTGAAAAATGGCTTACGGCACAGGGTTGGAGTTTGGAAGAAAATAGCTGTCGTTCCTGTCCACAAGGAACTACCTCCTGCGGAGAGCATCATCAATCTCCAATCAACTTGAGACGTGACGTGGCCCTCGCAGATAGCGCATTGTACAATCTCTGTCTTGACCAACACTGGATGAAGTACGAAGATGGCAGTTGCGATTGGGAACAGCTCAAAAATTCCTTTACGATTGAACGTCATTCCCTCAAATTGGCACAACCGCTCGAATTCGGCGACGGCTTTGGAGAAGATGCCAACTACGGTTTTCGTATTGCCTGTGAAGACCCTTCTGGTGCACCCCGACGCTTTGCACGGATTGACTTTTCCTGGGGATACAACTTTTGGTGGTACTTCTCGCACATTGATCTCAAAGTCCCATCGGAGCACACGCAGGATGGAAAGCGCTATTCGGCAGAGGTGCAAATGGGACACTTCTTCTCCACTCTTCCGGAGAATGATCGGCAAATGAATGAGGTACGTGTGGTGGTGTGGTGGTGTCTTAGAACATGTGAATGTGCTTAGATTTCAATGTACAGGTCGCCATTCCTAACACCGCACCTTGATTCCAACTTCCAACAGATGGCCACCATTGCTGTCTTTTTAGACGCGCATGAGGATTGGCCTCCATACCCCCATTTGGATCGCATGATTTGTGAATGGCGCAAGGCCGAAGCTAGGACTCGCGAGGAATGTGGGTTGGCTCCCATCGAAAAACAGTACCCTGGGTGTTTTGGGCCAGAGCAAACAAACTCTGGCAGAAAGGTTCGACGTCGGACTGCCGAGGAAGCGTTGAAAGAAGCTGCGTCGAAGAATGAGCGCATTGTGCTGGAAGATGTCAACTATCGCCCTGCTGATCAAACTGACGAGGAATTCGCCGCCTTTATCCAAGACTATTCGGATCGTAACTTGATTGAGAACGACCACTTATCCTTTCACAACTACCAGTTCTTGATTGACTGCAAGACAGAGTATTATCATCGCTATCAAGGAACTCAAACTATCCCTCCATGCTATGGACCTTTGACATCCGACTCACATGAAAACGCAAATCACTGGCGTGTCATGAAGGATCCAATCCGCATTGCACAACGCCAAATCGTTGAACTGGAACGTCTTTTGAAAGAACGCATTGCTCCAAGCGATGCTGTTCACAACGCCTGTCAACCTGATACTGCAGGTGCTGACGATCCCATGGGACTTGCCAGTATTTCCGTTGCGAGACCGCTCCAACAGCGTGATGGAGAACACAATACAGTCTTTTGTTGGTGTCCCATTTGGCCCAGCAAGTGGCCCGAGGACCGGGCTTGGTGCGCGCTGAGTGACCAACTTGGCGCAGATTATGCGTTGCTGCAACATCCATACAACTGGGATAGTGGAGGAGTCTTCTAGGAATGGGATCGAATTCGGTGTGCTCACGGCAGAGGTTGTTCCATAGTCTGTCGACGATGGGACTTTCTCAAAGTATTCACGCGCCTATGTGGGTTCAAAAACACTGCTGGTTCAACTCGGCATTCTCGAACCGAGTATTAGTTGGGTTGTGTTGCTGTTATGGTATAGTAGTTTGTGAACGATGACTTCCGCCCTCCGACTGTCTAACATCTTAAAACATGAAGTCCTGGCCGCTTTACTGTGTCAAATTTTTTGTCGTGATTTTATCGTCTATTTAGCGACCAGCACACGTATGTATGACATATCGTATGACGGTATGACATATGACATATGCAGGGGTGTCCTATTTAAGGCGACCGGGCCGGCGCGCCTAGCAGCGCCTTAATTAGTTAATATAGGCGCTTTTTTGGACCTTCAAAAAGGCGGTGTAAGGCGGTGGGGGTTAGGGGTTAGGGTTTTGGGGATTTAGAGTTAAGGTTCATGACTGTACAGAGCAGCTGCAACGCTCATCCCCACTTCAGTCCATCATGAAAATAACACTGCCAACAGACCTCACAGCTCACCATGAACAATCATGGAAGTAACTTCAATTGTTTCAGCTTTTTTCACTGCAACAGTTGAGTTCCAAGTCCAAGTAAAGCATCTTGCTACTGGCTACGGATATACTGGAGTACTGTACAACAAGGTACTGTATCCATGTCTACTGTATGTTGTTTATTATCTACTGGAGTACTGTCGTACTATGCTACGAGAATGCTCCGTACAAACTTACACGTACAATTCTACATGATGGTATGTTTGTAGCGTAGAATCTACAGGACCTTATTTAAGGCGCTATTTCAAGGCTTCAAAAAAGGCGATTGGCCCCAAAATTAAGGCGCCCGCCTTAAATAGGACACCCCTGGACATATGTCATGCCAGGTCCAATAAAAGTCAAGGTGAAGACATCTGCGCGTAGAACCTTGTCCTACAGTACTCGTAGTACAAGTACCTGGTCGTGTCGCAAAACTTGAAGGGACGAGGTCAAGAATCTTAGGTTGACGACACACCTTCACCTTCATTTCTGATCCCTGCAAGGCTGAACGGGTGAACCCGAAAACGACAATGAGGGTGATATATGTTGGGGGACTATCGCTTGTTTTACTCTCGGCGTGTCACGCATTCATCCCACAGAGGCGATTGCATCGGGTTTCTTCACTTCGAGAGTTTCCGTTTCCGTCGTCGATGTGGATTGCCGATGATATCAGTGTGGATCAGGCCTTTACGGATTCGATAGCATCCTTTGATGGACCCGTTCGCAATATGGTAATCGGCTTTGGAGTTGTCGTATTGATCCTAGCTGGACTGAAAGCTCTGACTGATCAGATGGACAATGCCATTCAAAATGTCTTGGTCGAATTTGAAGCCACCATGACACGATACTTTCCGCAACGGTGGGAAGCTATTGCTGAAGAGTTGACCGGAGTGGAGGGTGATGAACGCGACATCAAACTCCTCGAATTGATGGAAAAACTGCAGGAGAAAGATCCAGACTTTATGGCAAGAGTCAAGAAGAAGATGGTCGAGACTCGATGAAATGCACTGTGACTCTATGATACGCTCCGAGTACAGCAAAGGTGTACGGAGCCATTGGTCTAAACATTGTCGCCGCACCCTATTTAACAGCTAGCTACTAGAGAGCATTCCAGCTTCCCGTTGATAGGTAAGAGAAATGGACTGCATACTCGCAAAGATGTCTTTCGCCACTCCCAAACCTTCTTGTCGAATGGCGTCTGTAACGTCAACATCCATTCCTGGCATCAATTTTTCTAACCAGTACGAACCTCCATACGTTGTGAAGAGCTCCTCTCCTTTTGGACTTTTCGTGTCGCAACGACTGCCAACATTGGACACGGACCAAATGGAACGTGGACGCAATTTTTACGACGTCGCGAACGTTGATAGTACTGCACAATGTCGGCTTCGTCGTCACATGCCTCGACCACAGCCCCATCGTTCACGTAGTGTCCTTTCCAACCCGCACGGCCGATTGCATTCGGGTCAACGTCGACGAATAGGGCGTCACCACCAAAGACGTCAGCGACACAGCGTCCTGCCAATGGACGAGATCCAATAATGTATTGCAGGTAGCTTCCATTCCAGGCGTCAGTGTCAGTGTCATCATTGTTGTTGTTATTGATGCTGTTTTTGGAATCTCCTTGAAAATAGTCCTGTCGTGCGTCGCTGGATGCGAGACAGACTGAGGAATCACCGAAATCAACGCCAATGGCATGAACGGGATAGAAACTGACAATGGTACCACTCTTGATGTTTTTCTTGGCAAACAGTCCCATGCCGGCGCCATTGATGATTGACGGTTTGATCTCGACAATCTTGTCAATGGATTGAAAGAATAATGACAATGACTCTTGTTTATGGATTTCGTCGATTTGGAACAGGGCGGATTGGATTGCCTGGTGTCGAGGGTCGGCGCAGTCATCGACTCCAAATGGTTTGGCAGAGATGCAGCGCATCGCATGTTGCCGAGACAACAATGATGACGACGACGACGACGACGACGACGACGACGACGACGACGACGACGACGGATGTGACGATGGGGTCACGGTGGAAAAAGCATCAATACCTCGCAACACCACCACCAGCACCACGAGCCATAACAAGGATGTAAGCAAGTCTACCGGTCGACTGCGGAATGAAAACATTGTTTGAAGTAACGAGCCATGAAATTGAGGATGGATTATGCTTCACAATGGACTCTTCACATTCGCATGCACATACATGCGGTCACGCGTCGATGAGACATGAGACATGAGGGGCGCCAGCCATGGGGCTTGCCCAGTTCATTTGCGTTTGGTGTGTGACCACCGTCGCCCTACGTACCTCATGGACTTGGCAGCAACTCTGCAAGAGACGAATCCTATGGATTCCCAGAAGTCGCCTCAGCTGTACTGCACCGTCGTACGATAGTAGAAGTGCTAGTGGAACCACATAGCAATCAACGTTATTGTCCTGTGTGTCACGGTATAGGGTATACTACTAGAAGTACTAGAAGTATATACTGTGGCAAGTTGGGCAAAAAAACGTAGTGACTATGACGATTTAGAGTATCCGAGGAGTCCAACGGAGTCCCGGATGGTTCACTAAAGCACTGGCCTGCGTGGCAGCTGGGGATGGTGGTGGGTTAGCGAAAAAATGCATTGGCAGATATGTCATCACCGATGCATCCAAATCGATCATTTGCGGAACAAGTGATCGATTTCCATCAGGAAACAAGTTGTTTGCCCTCGACCGCGCGGCGGTCGATTGTCCTGGGGCCGTCAGTAGATCAACTCCGCAGCGACTACCGGTAGACTGCTGGGGATATGACGTTAAGGAAGTGCACTGGAGGTATGATAGTATAGTAGTGTATACTCGTCTACTGGTGCATTGGCTTAAAGTCTTATCTGCAAGAATCCTATGGATTCCCAGAAGTCGCCTCAGCTGTACTGCACCGTCGTACGATAGTAGAAGTGCTAGTGGAACCACATAGCAATCAACGTTATTGTCCTGTGTGTCACGGTATAGGGTATACTACTAGAAGTACTAGAAGTATATACTGTGGCAAGTTGGGCAAAAAACGTAGTGACTATGACGATTTAGAGTATCCGAGGAGTCCAACGGAGTCCCGGATGGTTCACTAAAGCACTGGCCTGCCCATATCGTCTGCTGACGCTGCTACGCGTGATGTAGCAGGGTTGAGGGCCATATCGTGCGGCGGCAGACAGCCGGAAAAAAGAAAAGAAAAAGTTTTGTGGTTCAGTTGGGTTGTTAAATTGCGTTGAGCACGACAACGTAACTCGCAGCACGCAGCTGGAATGTTGGTGGAAAACAGTTGGGTTGCTAACACTCGTTTGAGTAAGACAACGCGACATGCATGTGAAACTATCTCAATTGCCTGTACCTACTAGTACTTGCACGTTGAGATACGTGTTTGTTTAAGATGGTCAAATTTACTGGACCTGCGCTATGACTTACGTTGTCATATGCGGTAGGTCCATAACTCAACATGGGGCATGCCGGCAATATGAACGCGCTTGCACTAATCGGAACACATGGTGCAAGCACCAATGTTGCTCTGCTTGCTCGGGAATACTAATACACATGCAAACGCTGTGCGAAAGTGTAAATCTGATTACACAAAATTAGGTATTTCGCTAGTGTCGTTCACCGCGTCGTTTTGTCGGCGGGAGGTGACAGCCAAATTGCGAAGGTAAGTCATGAATGCATTGCTTTTCCATCGCAACAGATATTTTATCTCCATCTCACTGAATCCTTTTGAGTACAAGAGTGTACATGCTCCGACTCGTAATGAATGGCTTGACCATAAACTAAGAGTGGAGCGGTGGGCGACGGGGTCAAGGTTGTACACGGTTGCGGCTGCGTGTCTGAGTGTCGCATCGATATCGACTGTCGTGATATTATAAACTTCTCCATCCGTACCTCGATAGACACTCAAGGGTTGTGTTGGTGACGCATTGGTCAAGCGTTTATGCCGCGCAAGTATGCTCATAAAATGCATGACAAAACAAAGTTGTGGATTGCTGTGGTTTTTTGTGAACAATTTCCACTCTCCGTTTTGACCATTTTTTTGTTCTTCGAATCGAAGTTTGAGTTTTCCGACTATGAGTGGGTTGGTCAAGGCTTGCGCGAACGTTAGGGGAGCTGAATTGGTTGTGAAACATAACACGTCGGACAACGTAAAGGCATATGCGTTTTTGAAACGGTTCACGTGAAACTGGTAGACGAGCTTGTGGATGAGCTGTGTCTGCGCCCATTCGATGCCTCGGCAACCCGCATAAAGGTTACACAATGTCCAATTTGCCATTGCCGCTGATAGACAACAATCATCCTGCTGGGCGCTTGGTAATGTGGCAATGGCGATATGCATTTCGACAGTGAATGGTTCTCTCCTGTTCGGTACCATTTCCCATCGTTTTTGTTCGGCGAGCACCTTTGCGATAGCAGGTGCCAACGTTGTGTCTGCCGCTGATACAAACCGTGGGTCAATGGGTCTGAAACGTCCCAAAAACGTTGCGATGTCGTGCAAGTAACTTGCGATTGTACTCGACTTGATAGCACGGCAGTGCAACGTTGATCCCGTCGCCAGGTGAGTTGCATACATGGCCAGTTGGAAATTTGCCCTTTCTTGTGGCTGGTTCTCGAGAAGCCAGTCGTCCGTCATCTTCATATGATAACAGAACAAGAGGTAATGGAGTCGGCGGTTTCGAATCGTCCGAGCGACTTTGGGAGAGGCGGGCTTGCTTGCCAGTGTACGGTGGACAGCCTGGACACCAGGCATGATAAGAGCTCGGGATGGGGCCGGAAAAAGCAGTAAGACTGCAGTCTCGGCTCCTTTTGAAATATCTGTTGGCATCGGGCAATGTGAGTGATGGAATCGGGAGGGTCGCGAGATAAAATCAGCGAGATCGTTATCGGTCCCCGCGATGTGAGTACAGTCAACTGTGAGCTCGGTTCGCTCAATCATGTCGGCATAGATGCTGACAAAAAGTTGCCCTCTCTCTGATTTTGCAGATGCCTTGTGGGCCCAGTTACACGAAGGGGAGTTGTCAGACCGAATCAAAAGCTTGTGAAGAGGTCGGATATATTGCCCGTCAACTTGGAATCCGTTTTCGTGCCTCGTTATCGTTGCAGCCAATTGGAGTAAAACAACAATAAACTCGAGGACGTTGATATGGACCTGTCCGCTTTCGAATTGCTGGCACGTGCGTTTCGACCACACAATATCAAACCAATAACGGAGCTCATGGCAGTAAGCTCCGCCACCGATCCCACATGCGTCGCCAAGGCTAGTGAACTGCGCATCTCGAGGGATTACATGCCCAATACTGATGGACCATGGCCTTCGCACATCTGCTAAGAGAGATCGCAAGTTTTGGAGTTCGAAATGGATTGGCGCGGGAACTGGGAGGATTGTCTTTGTCTGCCAAATGAGAGCAGCCATATCTCGGGCAACCAGGGCGTCCAGGCGATGGTGCAAGTGCTGTGGGAGTTGTTGGGACAAGTACTTGCGTTTTGATTGTCGTGAGTAGTATCCCTGGACGTTATAATATCGTTCCCGAATGGTTCGACGCAGCGCGTTTTGGAAGCCAAAGAACATTACACGACCCTTCCTATTTGCTCGAGATGCATCGGCAAGTGTCCCGTGCAATTCGGCCGCTTCGACGAGGGTGCATGATGTTTTGTACTCCACTCATCCAATGTTGCCAGGATAGCTGCCCGCTTATCGTTGGGTAGTGCAAAGGTAAGGTCGCGGGTGTTGAAGTCCCATCCTACGACTCTCCTCGTGTGCCCATGGATGTTTGCGAACTTGTCCCAGGATATTGGGTCTGGGATTTTCCGTCAGGGTATCCTAAGATATCATACAATGCTATTACGCTTGCGGCTGCTGCCAAAGGCATAAGTTCCGAAATGTCGCCATACATGTTGTCGTCAACATGGTGATCGTATGTTGGCGCCCGACGGTTCCCATCGTTGTCCATAACCCCTTTGTTAATAGAGTCTGGGATTGCAATGGCAAATGCGGCCTTCTCGGCTCGAGTCGCTGGGGGAGCAAACTTGAAAGTTGGAAGGTACTGTTTTGCTTTTGCGATAACCATTTCCGGCTGGTGGAGCCAATAGTGTTGTGCGAGTTGTTGGCGGGCCCTCGCAATTGGTTCCCAGTTGGAGGGACTTGTGTTGTCACCGAAGGTGAGTCCTGTGTTCATAACCAACGTGTTATTGGAAATGGAACTGTGCATTGCCACTAACTGGGGGTGATATTTTATACGTGGGAATGCACATTGGACGTCATCGTCGCCGGTGTGGCGGTCATGGGTCGGGTAGGTAATGGCAAGGTTCCAATGCCACACACAGAAGTTCAAGAACGATTTGGCAAAGTGGAGTGCTGGCTCGTTCTTTTTGTTTGTCCAATCATTAATGGCCATTGCTCCTGGCCAAGGTCGAAAACTGCTATCCGATAATGGCCGTGGCTTTCTCCGGGGGTGGAGTACATCAACAAGGCCTTGCGGTGATAGGTGTGCGTCTAAAGCAAAGTGGATGAGCTGTGGGTCCATGATAAGGGTAAGTCCCCTTTTATTTTGCTTCACAATCGTCGAGGCATAAACTTGTTGGTTCTTTTTCACTGACTCATGGTTACCGTATTGCAGGTATGCTTGAAAATTCTCTTCCGTAGCAGATGCGTTACACAGTGCTGGTGCTCCCAGCAAAAGTATCCTGCTGATGTCCTTATGAATGTCGGAATCAACAATCAGCTTGAGTTTCGCGAGGATTGCAGGGACGTTAAGGTGAGCATTGACGTGCGGTCCTCCGATCCATCGCACCATGTTCGCAACGTCTCCGTTAAAATGGAGCAAGCATGCCGATGTCATTGCCTTCCAATCGGTACGGATGGTTGTGGTGGATTCCCAGTCGTCTTGGAATCCCTGTAAAGGTAGGAAGTTAACATCTGCATACTTTTTCCGCATCATTTGAAGCTGTCGAACTCGACGAGATGCCTTTTCGAGATACTTTGTGGCACGACATGACAAAAACCCACTTTTTAAAACGGGCAACAAGACATGGCGAAAACATTTTTGTGCGAAAAAGGATTGGGTTAAAGAGTTCTTACCAAAGGGCTGAGCGAGTTGGATTTGCACATTTGATGGGAGAACAATCTGTGCGAAATTATCCAGTCGCTTCGACGTGAGCTTGCCTTGTGTCCAAGTGTCGCTCACTTTGGCGAGGTAGCATGGTGCCTCAGCAGAGGAGCCTGGTGGGTGAGTGCTAGGCGGTAACATCTGTTGTAAGTATTCGGACGTGACCGGTTCTGCATCTTCGCTATCGGTTCTGGTCGAGCCGGCTGGGTATGGGTTGCGACAAGAAGTTGTTCCCAACGCGGTTTTCTTGTGCCTAATGTTATCTTTGCGGTACTCGACGTTGGCGTAGACTGACACAATACCTTTCGCGACAGACGCTCCTCGATGAGGTTTGGGAGTATATGGCGAGTACTTGGTGTTGTTATCGGCATCTGCAATCGAAAGTTAGGAAAGAAAACGGGTACTAAATAACTGTCGTTAGTTAAACCTGGCAGATTTAAGCAGGGGGGTTGGTTGTTGCTGTGCGAGGGCCGGAACGGACATTACCTGGTGGGTTGGCCCAGTTGGCGGCATCTGCATGCCAAGAGACCAGGGAATGGTTGGACACCCAGTCTTTCAATTTGTCTTTCAAGTCGCGGGGGACTTGGGTCAATTGGTTAGGAAAATGGTAGAAGGCGCATGTTGGGATAGTGCAACTACGACCTTCGAAAGCGCTTCGACAGCAGAGGATTGTGAATTGGTTTGCTCTTGTCGGGTGCGGGAAAATTGCCCCCGGGTGAGGTAGCTTCTGTGGCGCTGGGGCAACATGGACAAAGACAGTCTTTCCCGGTAGAGAAGCTGCTGGGGTAGGACTCCCATTCGGGGTTACATGATGAGTGGATTGGTTGGATGATCCAAATTGGTGAGTGCCTCCTGTCGTGGCGAATGGACGGTTTCGCGCGGATAACAAAGAGCTTGAGTGGGTGTCCGCTCCCGCTTCTCGTTTCTTTCGATCTTTCTCATCCTTTGCCGGTTCTGGCAGAAAGAGTTTGTAAACGACCGATGCATCCTTGTACGTTCCGGCCGACGCTGCCAACACTGTCAACGTGAATCGGCTACGCAATTCATTCGCTTGGTTTTGCGCCATATGAAAATAAGCGGAGAAATTTCATTTCCCATCTTCACTGCTGCCTTGTAACTCGTCTTTCTTGCTTCAGAGACGAATCCCGCAATGATTGATTGGACGTCTTGTCCAATATTGAACATGACTTCCTTAATATTGCGGTGGCGACCGGTAAATCCTTTCCCGTCACCTGATCGCAAAATCTGAACATATTGGGCGATTTCTGTCCAAAGTAGAGGCGGATTAGCACGATCAAACTCGATGATCACATTCATAAGTCCAAAAAAATTGCCAATCATTTCGTGGATATCGGATATTGATCCCATACATCCCGAGTGGTAAAGTTCGGTCGTTTTCGCGTGGTAACGACTTTTGTCTTCCTCGACTTGCTCCTGCTGGGTTAACTGGAGTTCTCCTTGCTGCCTCGTTATGTAAGTTGCCGTCCATGTTCGGGGTGGGGCGAGGTGATGGATACCAAAATTTGTTTTGATCCCTTCTGGGTTCAGCACCGTATGCTGGTATTCCCATTGGCCTGTTCGGAGTGCAGCGGTAAGTGGCTGGTCGAACATGCGGGGAAATAAATTACTTGCAGATGCGAAATGGTTGTCTTGCATGCTGAGTTCCGCTGCCATGGTTTCGACGGCTTCGTGCATCGCTTTTGTAGCTTTGGAGTTCTTGTTGGCCGCTAAGACAGGTAGAAACAAAGGTTGAATCGTTGCATGGACAAACATTTTGGTTTGGGAGCCATCTTCTCCGATAACGTCTCGAACGGATCCAAACAAGATCCCGTAGAATCGTTTAGCGTCGTCAGCTTCTGACGCTTTTTCACGTTCCGTTCCGGTGAGCGTCTTGGATGACGAGTCGTTGATGGCCTTAGCCAACCCTTCGAGCAGAACGTTCATTTCAGATGGTAGAGGGTTCACTGCTCCTGCTGGAGTCGTTGCTGAGTACTGGTTGGAGTTCTGTAGCATGAGAGCTGGGACTTGCGCTGGTGCTGCTACATGCGGTGGGTTCGCCACAATCATCTTTGCTCCATACATCAACAATAACTTCTCTTTTTCTTCGAAGAAGTGTTTCGTGACCGTATGATAAAGTTCGTCTTCTGGGTTGAGGTACGTGACGATTGTTGTGAAGTGAGAAACCAGCTTGCGATTCTCGGAGGTGAACTCGGCTTTCTCAAGACTTTCGTAGTGGAAAAGGACGTCCCTGGCTTGAATGGAACAGTTATCAAGCTTCCTGATACCATATCTCATTGCTTCATACCAGATGGCAGTCATACTGGCGACGGGACTGATGGCATAACTTCTGTCTCAACGATAGACGTAGTGGGGTTGAAGTCGGCGTATTCCTTGGCACCGCTAGGTACCGGGAATACCTTGGGGATCGCCACGAAGCATGGTTCTTTGGTAGGGACGTTCAGTTCGATTCCGATACGTTCCGGTCCAGTGACCACTACGAACTCTTGTTCGTCGCCTGGAGGGCTTCTTCTTCAAGAGGGTTGGATTCGGACGTTGGGAGCTTGAATACGTTGGCTTCAGCGCGGGTCTCACAGATACTCAGTACATCACCCCTGACATCTTTCATACGGATAGTAACTGGACAAGGGATTTCCATGGAGTCGCCCAGGCTCCCGGCGAACACTTCTTCGTCGTTTCGACCTTGAGCAGGGAAAGGGCAAGACAACACTGCCATCTTTTTGGAAGTATGCAAAATGAATGCAAATTGCTTCACCACTCCCGTATCGCAGAGTGTCGCGAAACGGGTGAGAGTTGGGCAGCTTTTAGCAAATGTTGCACAGACCCTCTCCGCATGAACCGGGTTGGGCGTAGTAGCATGAGCAAAGCTGGTCATCTTAGCCGAGGCGGCTGCTTGGAGCGCGAGGTCACGGAATGAAGGTTCCATAGGGGAGGACGTTGGTGCAGGCATCGTGACGAGGTTGGTGATTACTGGTTTGATGGCTTATCGATGAACTCGACGGATTGTGATCCTTTGATAAGATTGGTATCAATTTGGGTGAATCAGCCCCTAGTACATCACGAGCTAAGCTGTACGGCTTAATAAATGTTCGATTGAGTAACACTTGTTCGGGAATGGCCGATAAATTCGTTGCCATGAGTGACTGACTGTTTTCGTTTGGGCATCTACTATCAGACACGGTTGATTTCTATTTTTAACTGACACATAAATTAAAGGGTAATTAGTTTAGTAGCACAATCGGCATCTTTCAGATGCATGTTGGTTATAATTTTATGCGGGCTATAAATGGTTATGGATTTGACGTAGTACTCCTGCACGAGAGTACAGTGATTTTTTGAGATACGGTCCGGAACGAAAGTGTGACCTAAATTTTGCATGCATTTATGGGTCGGAATTTTGTATATTGGTTCGAACTATGACAAAATGGACGTCTTGGCTTTTTATACAGCGAAAACACCATGATAAAGTGATGCCACAGGGTAATTACGATTCGGATTTAAAGAGTCTTCGTACATAAACATTACTTAGCAAATGCGAAGCAGTTAGAGGCGGATAGGTGTATCATATCAAATTTGGCAAATATCGGCATCGACATCAATCGATTCGAACGATAGCGTATGCATGATTGTATCCCTTTAAAACTGTTATTCAGACATCGCTCCCTTTCCGTACTTCTGGTGGCGCTTGTTGATAACCTCGCAATAAGTCCCAAATTGATAGAGGAAGATTAAAGCGATGTGTTTATTCATCGATAGTCGGTATTCATAAATGCGCGCGCGCGCTGTTGACTTGATGTGGTGGATACTGTAGCGAGCGGATGGCGGGTTCTGTAATTCGTGGTGTTGGACATTCGTTGGGGTAATTACTAGTATCAGATCATGATCATTGAGGTTGTTACATGATCTGCTCGAATTGTAGCAGTGATCATTTAAAACAGAAAAGTGTGCGCGCGCCATTAACCGTAAGTGATGGGTACAATGGTTTGCGACGAAAGGATGCTGGGCCTTTCGAGGTACCAGACATCCAGAAGGTAATCACCAATGATTGGATCGTAAAAGATCTCAATCATTGGGGTCATATGATTTACGTGTTTCACGATTATCATTGACATAAGAAAGCACGCGTGTCATTGGCCAAAAGTGATGGGCACGATGATTTGCGGAATAAAAATGTTGGACCACTCTTAGTCTCTAACATCTGGATATCATGGCATTACAGATGACGTTAACGTCGTGACATTGTTGAGAAACTAGCGAAAAAATGCATTGGCAGATATGTCATCACCGATGCATCCAAATCGATCATTTGCGGAACAAGTGATCGATTTCCATCAGGGAAACAAGTTGTTTGCCCTCGACCGCGCGGCGGTCGATTGTCCTGGGGCCGTCAGTAGATCAACTCCGCAGCGACTACCGGTAGACTGCTGGGGATATGACGTTAAGGAAGTGCACTGGAGGTATGATAGTATAGTAGTGTATACTCGTCTACTGGTGCATTGGCTTAAAGTCTTATCTGCAAATCTCATGTGAACTACTGGTTGATCCACAGTACCGAGTACGACGTTCGATTACTACTGGCTACAAGTACCGGTACACGGCGCGATGGGATTTCTCGTATGCATACAGTACAAGTACTGCAGCATTCAATACTCAGCGACATCCTGTGTTGCCGCCCGGCTCGACGAAATTTAAATTGGGTTTCGGATCATCCAGTCTTACTTCAGTTCTGGGATTGGCGCCTCAGGCAGTCACATTTGTCGCCTGAGAGATTTTGTACAACAGAGAATGATGGCATCTTCTGGTCCTCGTTCCTCGGTCGCTTCTCTCTCTTCCCGTGTCGACCCCACCTCGATTCAGTCTCAATTCGCGGCCTTGAGTAGATCTCGTGATAGTCTCCGTCAGCAATTGCATCAAATCGAAGGCGAACGACGTCGTCATGAAGCTTCCATCACGCAACTCAAACAGAGCTGCGCTGCGCTCTCGACTGATCATCACATCATTCAAGAGGCTCTTGGGAAGCATCGCATGAAGAAGGTTCTCTTGGAGAAGGAGAAAGTGCGTCTTACCACTCTATTCCAGAGCGAACGGCAGCAACTCGAAGTGATTGGTGATGGAATTCATGAAATGGAGGAAACTTCCAAACAATCGAAAGTCGCGTTCTGCAAGCAGCTTCAAGAGGCTTCGCACTCATTGGAGGATTTAATTCAAAAGTATCAAGACCGTCATTGGTGCTCCTTGCTTCGCGATGAAACGGCATTGGACGTTTTGCAGAAGTTTGCTGCGTCGCCACGCGGAGGACATGTGCCTTCGTTTACTGCCGACGAAGAGTGGTTGGCGGCTGTCAAGAAGCATCGAGAGTATACTGAACTGCGAGCTGATATGATGACGGAGCTCTTTGCCTTTCGTGATCGTGCAAATCAAACGGAACCGGTATGTGTGGAGGAGAATGAAATGTATGCGCATGATATAGTCATTTACCTGCCGATTTCCTTCACTCAATTCTCATATACGCGTGGCATAACAGGGGACAGATTTCGAAAGCTTGGAGTACAGCTGGTTGCTTGAATCGCACGACTCTGATGACATCGAACTTTTTTACGGAGCTGATGGCGTTGACCAAGCCTCTCAAATGTCGCAGTAGGCATCTATCATGCTGCATCAGCGCCTCGCACCACAGAACAGAAAGCGTTCATTCCATGGCGATTGGCTTAAGAGACACCAAAGCAACCAGCGACCTCGTTGTTGGACATGGCAAGGCCCGATTCTTGGAGGCGACAGGACCAGGTACACAATTGATGACAAACTGTAACAAGTGCATTGAGCCGACAGTCTGATATGACAGTGGGTTTGAGCCTTGAATTCACTCGACCGATTCCCTCCTTTCCCCCGAGGACTGGATACTGGAGTGCAATGTACTGTACGTGTACGGCCATTTCAAATTTCAACTATTCATACCGTGGACATGGAACTCTGTATGCATATGATACATAAACATACATATATATGTATGAGTTTATATGAATGTGGCTGTTTGTGCTGTATGGTGGGTATGCAAATGGCATGTGATGTATGATATGATAGTCGTGTGTTACTCCGGGTATCGAGTATGTGGTATGCGTGTAAGCGTATGTACAACGCAATACACTTGTACTCCGAGTGCGTCAGACCGTGAATACCCTCGGACGCCGGGCATGCGAATGTCACTGCAGTGCCTGTGATGGCTTTATTAGAAGTCAATCATACGACTACTGTAGTACGTATGTAGTATGAACTTCGTCCAACCTCCCACTCCTTTTCAATTTCAGGAACTCTGGTGTTTATCATGTGAGAAGATGTGCCGACTGCCGACTGCCGACCCATGTGTTCCTATCAAGATCCGATTAGGTTTCACCAATTTGACGTCAGCGCGTACCAATCAGGATGCTCTCAGTATGTTACTGTCTTACTGTAGTACTGTATGTCAGTACGTTGAACGTGAAGAGACATCAGTACTGTGACGTGGGCGCTGACGTCAAATCGGTGAAACCTAATCGGACCCCATACGTATTCGGAGTATTCTCATCTTTCCCAGTTACTTCGTCAGTCAGCCATGACTGATGACTGATGACACATGACACATGACACATCACAACTGACAAGCGTGAAGTTGTAGATTCGCGAACTCTGTTTGGACTCGTACTTCTACTGCACTCGGAGTAGCGATGAATGAATTGGAACTCAACGAAAGTCTCTGGCCTCACATCTCGACCATGACGTCTTCTCCTTTTGCAGTTGTCATCATAACCGGAGGCGGCGGATTCTTGGGTCAATGTTTAGCGTCTGCTCTACTTAAGAAAGGAACAATCCATTCTGAATGCAACAACTTCAGCAATGTAGCGGTTCCCATTTCCAAAATGATCCTTGCGGATATCCACTTCTCTACCCTCCAGCCAGCCATTCAAGAAGCTCAATTAAACTTGCAAGTAGTAGTCAAGATGATTCAAGGTGATGTTTCCGACTCCAGCTTTTGTGACAAACTGTACGATGAAGCTGTTGTTGGTACAGAATCTTCCACTACAACACAAGTTTCAGTCTTCCATCTCGGCGCTGTCATGTCCGGTGATGGCGAACGCGACTTTGATCTCTGCATGCGGGTCAACCTCCATGGTGTCATAAACATGTTGGAAGGTGCACGGCGTCTCACGAAATCGGGCTTTTCTACTAAATTCATCTTTGCTTCTGCCGGAGCCATTATTGGTTCCGGTGCCGATACAGATCATATCTCCAAGGACGATACAATATCCGACGCATCTCGCGCTGCTCCTCACACCACTTACGGTGCCACCAAGGCATGTTGTGAATTGCTCTTGAGCGATTATGCTCGACGTGGTTTCGTTGATGCACGGGCGTTGCGCCTCCCCTCGATTGTGGTACGCGCCGGCACCCCGAATGCCGCCACGACGGGATGCTTCTCGGCCGTCATTCGAGAACCCCTGTCGGGAGTGAATGTCGAACTTCCCATTGCCAGACATGTTCCCCATGCAGTCACGGGAACACGAGCTGCCATCTCGGCCATGATCCTATTGCATGACAAGGAACGCACGACAATTGAGCAAGTACTTGGATTCGATCGGACAATCTTTCTTCCTGCCGTCGCACTCTCGCTTGGAGATTTGGAGGAAGCTCTCTACAATGTGGTTGCTCCAGAATCTAAAGGTAGACTTGGAAAGATTACCTACAAGGTCGATGAACGCTTATCCGCTATTGTGGAGAGCTTTCCCACCAAGATTCACGCGGGTCGAGCGATGAAACTCGGCATCCCAGCAGCTCCAAATGCAGAAACAGTAGTACGGGAGTACATTGCAGACTTTAATGCCTCAATTGCCCAAGGTATTTGCATACTTCCAGAATCGAAGCCGTTTTTGTTGCCGGTCTCGGTCGAAAAGGTTGCTGTTGTGACTGGTGGAGGTAGTGGTATTGGTCGGGCAGTCGCGGAACGGTTGTCTCGTGGAGGTTGGACCTTGGTCCTAGCAGGGCGGAGACTGGATGCACTCAAAGAAACGCAGGCGCTGTTGGAAGGGAACGAATGCTTATGCGTTCAGGCTGATGTGACAATGGAGGCAGATGTGGAACGATTATTTTCCGAGGCGGAGTCCAAGTACGGTCGAGTTGATCTCTTGTTCAATAATGCTGGAATAAACAGTGTGGCGGCCAGCATTGAGAATGTGACGTTCGCAGACTTTGAACGAGTCTTGAAAACTAACGTTTGCGGCCCATTCCTATGTGCTCGCGCTGCCATGAGGATCATGGCAAAACATGGCGGAGGGAGGATCATCAACAATGGAAGCCTCTCAGCTCATGTTCCACGTCCTGGATCCGCCTCCTATTCCACATCCAAGCATGCACTCCTTGGACTAACGAAGTGTATTGCGCTGGATGGTCGCGCTATCAATGTTGCCTGCGGTCAAATTGATTTTGGAAACGTTGTGAGTGAGCTTAGTCTACAGACCAACAAAGTCGGTGCTGGTGCCATGCAATCCAATGGCACCACCATGGTGGAGCCTTTCATGACGTTGAACGACGCTGCTGAGACCCTATGGACCATGGCGAATTTGCCTTTGGAAGCAAACGTTTTGCAGATGACTGTAATGGCATCTGGTATGCCGTTCGTCGGTCGCGGGTAAGGTCGCCTCGACGCAGCGATATTGATAAAAGTATTAAAATCCTGAAAGGGTGGTAGAAACCAATTGCAAGTACGATCGGAGGAATTTATGGGTCTCCGGAACGCAGTTCGTTCGACCTCGTTTATTTTACTGGAGTAGTTTGACATAAGTGCCGTGAAAGTAGACCTGCAATTTCTGTTATCAATCTCCGTTCGATTGATTCGTCATAAAGAAGCAAGGATTTATGTCGCCGACACAATGATGATCACTCCAATGTCAAGGTAATTTCATTCGCTACGTCACCGTGAACTAAAGTTAAACGCCTACATATTGCAATGCTATACCCCAGGACTCTCCCAACGCACTGCAGGTGCCAAGCGATGACTGTAAATCCAAGACTTTCCCTCCGCCGTCTCCAGGGAAACCCATTGGTGACTACATGCATCCGCCTTCCTTCGCATCAGGTTCCAAGCTCATCGTGCATAAGCGTTTTTTACTTCTCGCCACTTCCTCGCTCCAGCTCGGCTCTTAAATGATTTGTAAAGTCATCATCAATGTCATCATCATCCCAGTTATCCTTCCATTGTTGAGCATCATCGGCATCTTCGTCTTCCGCACCCCACTTGGCAGGGTCAAACTCCTCGAAATCATCATCTTCTTCAATAGCTTCAATCAATGAAGAGACTGCCTTCTTCTCGTCCTTCTCCTCCTTCTTAGTCTCTTCTTTCTTGTCGGATGACATGATTATGTATCAGTGATGTTTGGATAGGGAACAAAGAACAAAGTGACAGAACGAGGCGGCGGAATAGTGTGGAGATCCAAGAAGGGAAAAGATGTTAATGGATCGCAACCGGTTACATACAATGCAAGTACTGCCACAGGCACCCTGACCATACCATACTCCAATATGAAAGATTACGATGCACTTCCGGTTTCCGGTTCCGGAACTGGTATTGCCGTACCTGGTACGTCGTACTGTAGTTCGTGGTACGCTACAAGATGGTACTCGGAGTTCAGAATTTTTTTTCGCAAGAAACATTTTGATGTATCTTTCAAATGTGTTGGACATGATTGGCATTGTTTGGCATGCTCAACAAAGTTGTTGCTTTCTTAATCTTGGAATTGAGCTGTATTTGAGACCATGTGCAGAGTTCTGATTGAAGCAATTCTCTCATAGGTGAAGAATGCTGCCTGGGTGTTATGAACTTTTAAATGCAAATTAAGGAATCTGTTGCCATTTAATTTGGTTTTGTCAATGTACAGTACAGATAATTCAAAAAGTATACGAGTATCTTGTTTAATAAATGTACATGCAGCAAAACAACCAATGGCAACACAAGCAACATGCTGGGTGCCAGAGTTCATTAATTGTTGCTCCTGCCTAACAATCCGCCTCGTTCTTGTGCTCACTCTCATGTTTGAGACAGACACCACACATTTGCTGTCTTACTGCAGCCACTTAGTGGGAATACTTGTTGTGCATTTTCATGCTGGGCTCCATGTGGCCTCAGTGAATGGACATCTTGTTATGGCAAAAACCTCATATCTAATTCATGTGGTTGCTTCGTCTGCAATGCTCGTGATTGTCAGCATTCAAATCACGGTGTGACACTGCCCACTAGTCGATAGCGTCACACAGTAAGTCTTCCAGATACTTACTAAGGTATTTTGAATCCTGACACCATGTGCCGCCTTCACTGTCACCACAACAAGAAAGTGACTCAGTGGCGCTTGCTTTTGGAGATAATTCTGGATGCAAGAGCCCCTGGAAGTTGCATTGCTCATGTAAGTAGCTGCACCTGTCAAATGATTGCTAAATTCAATCACAGTGCTTGCCAATCTACACTTTCAGCATATCTCTTGCAAGAACTCACAATTCTTTACCTTGTGAAGAAAGTAGAACTGTTGAGCAATTACATGGCTACTATGTGATGATCAGGTATGTTGTGACTAAGAATACAACTGCTGGCTTAACATTCTTGCTGCTCGATTCTCTAAGGGTGCTGCTGGTGCTCAAGAACTAGCTTCATTGTATCTCTTCACTTGCTCGTGTCATGGCTCTTTGTCTGGCAACCATGGTGGAGGAACTTGAACAGTTGCATTGAGCACAAGAGACTTAGGAAATGCCAAATGTATTAGGTGGTGACACTGTATCCATCATTATCCTTTGTCAATGTTGTGTTTGCCCTTCAGAGTTTCTGACTTGACCATGTAACTGGCATTTAACATGAGGGGTTTGTCAGTGGCTTTCCAAGTGTTTTAGGTTGTTGGGGTTTTTAAACCTTGCACAATACCATTCTACCAACTGGAGGACTGTAATACCAGATTCAACGCGGGACAGTGTATTATTTTTCCAATCCCTGCTGCACACTGCACACTGCACAATGCACAATGCACAATGCACAATGCACAATGCACACTGCACACTGCACACTGCACACTGCACACTGCACACTGCACACTGCACACTGCACACTGCACACTGCACACTGCACACTGCACACTGCACACTGCACACTGCACACTGCACACTGCACACTGCACACTGCACACTGCACACTGCACACTGCACACTGCACACTGCACACTACACACACACACACTGCACACACACACTGCACACTACACACTGCACACTGCACACTGCACACTGCACACTGCACACTGCACACTGCACACACACACTGCACACTGCACACTGCACACTGCACACTGCACACTGCACACTGCACACTACACACACACACACACACACACACACACACACTGCACACACACACACACACACACACACACACTGCACACTGCACACTGCACACACACACTGCACACTGCACACTGCACACACACACACACACACACTGCACACACACACACACACACACACTGCACACACACACACACACACACACACACACACACACACACACACACACTGCACACACACACACACACTGCACACTGCACACTGCACACTGCACACTGCACACTGCACACTGCACACTGCACACTGCACACTGCACACTGCACACTGCACACTGCACACTGCACACTGCACACTGCACACTGCACACTGCACACTGCACACTGCACACTGCACACTGCACACTGCACACTGCACACTGCACACTGCACACTGCACACTGCACACTGCACCAACAGTGGTATAGAATTTTAGGCTACAGGTCGTCACTTCATGTTGAATGGACAATGTCGACGAGGGCAAAGGGCGATGTTCTCGAAACGGTTATTCCCTTCCTTGTTGTCGATCTGTCGCCGCATCCAATAGAATTGCCGAAAAGTTTGCCTCGCGCTACCGAAATTGATGAGAACGATATCGACGACCAACAGACAAAGGACGTTGGTGTACACGACGGCTGGAGAAGAGAAGAATGCCATTCCTTTGCCTCCAGGGTCCTATCGAACGCGACACCCACTGCCTACGCGGTCGTTACTACACTGGTCCTAGCTCTAACTCCGGGGATGCTAACAAGCTTTTACCATGATGGGGCTCTCACGATGAACCAACACCTCGAACGACAGCAGACTGAAATATTGGTAGAACCCGACGACCTAGTGACGGAAACCTGGCCGTGGGTGCAATCCATTATGGATTGGTCATCATGGCTGAAACTATACTACCGAGTGCGTCAGACATTGGTCCTGGAATTTATACCGCATCCACTTGTACGATATGCGACTCGCGTCGTGTCACGTCTCAGCGCAGAGGAATTGCAATTGGCCTACAATGTATTAAGACCAATACTCAAGCTACCAGAGAACCAGGAGATCCTACATTTGTCCCTGATTCAAGCAATTCACGACTATTGTCCCCCCTTGCCGATTGCAATTTTGCCGTCTGGTGCCAATGGTACTATTGTACGGCATTCTTGCCTTCCCAATTCGTTTTGGGATTGGAACCATCAGACACGTCAACTCCGATTGATTGCACAGTACGACCTCGATGCGGACGAGGAATGGACAGTTTCCAAAGTCGAAGGCAATTCATTCCAGGAGCGAGCAGCATCCTTTCAACAATTACATTTTGGTGCAGACGCCTGCGATTGCGTGCGGTGTCACATCGAACGCAACGAGCTCGCGTTTCCAGCGAATATCCGAGATGTGATTCGATTGGGGCATTTACACTTTCAACAGGAAAGATTCGAGGAGGCATTGTCGTGTTACCGGCATGCCGTTGAAATAGATGCATCTCTGGATGACGTATGGCATGCAATAGGAGCCGTGCTCCTTACACAAAACAAGTTTCTGCAAGCCCAGCGGCACTGGCGAGATGCCGTAGAAAAACACAAAGGTTTGGAGCAAAACACTGGTATTTCGTTGCAATTGACTAAACAGGAATCGTATGGATACTTCAAGACGGCATGTGGCCGCGAGAGTCCTACGAACACAAGTGTTGGTCTACCGGAGTTCACATCCTATTTTGATGGGAAATGTTTCATGACGGATGGACCGGTTGCGTCTCGAGAGCAATGTTTGCAAATTATCCAGTGGGCAGAGTCTTTGGAATGGACTGCGAGTCGTCACTATGCTGTTCCCACTAATGATGTACCCGTTCATGCAGTTCCGCAGCTACTCACTTGGTTCAATGACTGGATGGTCTCCACTGTATGTCCTCTCCTTTCGAAACAGTTTGGCACCTTGCCGGAGCACATGTATTGTCACGATGCATTCGTCGTTCGCTATCAAGCAACCAAGAACACCAATTTCTTGCCTGTTCACGTGGATGAATCCACGCATTCCTTTGTACTGGCTCTCAATGATGATTTTGTAGGCGGAGGCACTTACTTTTGTGACTACCAGAAAACAATTGCCCCGAAAAAATCTGGCTGCCTGGTCTCGTTCAGAGGAAGCTCGCTACGACACGGTGGAAATGCTGTGATCTCGGGCACGCGATACATCCTGGCCGTCTTTCTGTATCACGATCCTCCACCTTCACGTAAACGGTCACTGCCGAGCAAACCTAGAGGAAACAGTAGCTTTTCGTTTGGCTTTCAGTTGTGATAGCTCTGTCTCATTGGAATCCACTTGGTAAGGAGTCTAGTGGCCTGACCTGTCATTTCAATTTGGCTCGCATTACGTATTGCAGCAGTCTAGATCGAATCGGTAGTGGACAGTCCTGTGGGCTGTGCCATTACTGGCCGTTCGCGGACCTTGTGGGTCCAGAGTAAATTCGAGATCTCACAGGCGTCGCAAAATGACGCCATCCAACAGCTGAAGAGTACTGAGTGGATACTTAGCGAGGTCCCTCAATACGTCCTCAATTTTCAAGTTTCACTATTTTATCGGATGTGTGCTTTGTGTTAAGGTGTTCCTCAAGGAGCACATGAAGGTTGCACTGCATTTTCAACGTGTTCGAGTACCTAGGATGGAATGCGATCAACTGGTATTTTGCTGCTGTGCGCACCTTCTCATTACGACGTGGACGAAACGGCAGATGGGCCTCTGTTAAAATCCAACAACAAGTCTGCTTCGCTTCGAAGTGCCGACGGGGAAGTGCAACGTGCACTTGACGCGTCGGGACCGTCGTCTAGAACGACCTTCATTTCCTTTCGCTTGGGTGGAATTGCTAAGCCGCTCAACGCCTCTGCAGCCATCTTTGAGGCCTTGTCAGTCGTCTCCAGCGTGGCTTGGATTGGGCGTTTGGCCAGGTTATGCTCAGATTCGTCGATATCGTCCGCTTCTGTCAACTCGGGAGCACTGACGTCGCTCGCCTTTCGCTTGCGTTTCAATAGCGAAGGCTTTTCGCCACGGGACATGATGCGTTTCAGCGTAGAGTTCCATCGATTCTTGATGGCATTGTCAGTTCGACCGGGAAGACACTTCGCTATCTCCGCCCACTTATTTCCAAGTTGCGTGTGAGCCTCGATGATGGCCTGATCCTCTTGAGTGGTCCATTCACCCTTGTTGATATCAGGATTCAGATGGTTGTACCAACGCTCTCGGCACTGCTTACCGAGTCGCCCCTTCAACTGTCGAGCAATGAAGGACCACTTCTTGTTCCCGTGGATTTGGACCAGCCTTATCACGGTTGCATCTTCCTGAGGTGTCCATGGCCCCTTGATAAGGCCAGGTTTGAGAACTTTCTGCCATCGATGTAGACACTGCACGTCGCTTCGACCAGGGAGTCGGTCTGCTATCTTCTTCCAGTTCTTCCCAGAATGCTCATCAACCGCTTGTCGGAGTACCTCATCTTCTTGCTCAGTCCATTTTCCCATGGACGCCCGACGTTTCCCCAAGTTGCAGTTGCTCGATGATTGAATCAAGTCTGTCATATGGAGTTCGCCATGTCGTTGCTTAGTGTCTCTGCGCTGAAGCACACGCCGACGTTCGTGGCGTGTGTCTTCCAATTTGACGTCAGGTGTCGTCGTTGAGCCACCAGGACTGTGGACCAGCGTTGGAATAGATCGTGGAGGAGACAAGTATGACCCAGGTTGAGTCGATGGAGTGACTGGTGAGCCCGACGTTGCCGATTGCTCAGGTGATGGACTGTTGTTTTTGCTTCTGCGTGGTGGGTATGTTCTAGGCGGTGGGTACAAATGGGGAAGGGGTGGCGCACCGTAGGGAGGACGACTGTGACCAGGCGGATAGTGTAGATGAGGTCCAGGGTGGTGGTGTGGAGGAGAATGAGGTCCGAATTGACGTCCAGATGTTGCTGAAGGCACTCGACTGCAGGGGGGCGGCGGCCCATGATGTTTCCAATACATGGAGTAGTGAGGGTCACTGGATGAGAACGGTGGAGGACCATGCCAGTAGTCTGGGTAACCGTTTGGAGTAGGCCCGCGATGATCATAGGGCGGTGGATGGTAATACCCGTGAAGATAGTGTGGAGGAGGATGTGAGTATCCATATGCGCTTCTTCGTGGCGAAATTCGAGGGGGCAAATTGCCATTTTTGGCGTTTGTTCGTTGCTTTGATGGAGGAACTGTTGGAAGATTGAGGTCTTTCGGACTACCCTCCTTGCTGGCCTCGGCAGGCGACTGCTCATTTGGTTGGCTTCCTAGTGAAGCAATGGCTCCTTCCTCCATCGAAGGAGTGCGGTTTTCGCTGTTGAGATCTCGCGTAGACTCGTTGGTAGACGCGTCAGGCGACAGGCGAGAGTCCACTACCGGAATGGACGACGTGACCAAGGATGCAAGGGCTCCCAAAGCATCCGCTGCGGCCATCCTCTTGTTGGACTCCACCAACCTGGAAGAGCTCAGGTCGGTCTGGTCAACAAGAGAAGGCATCGTTGGTATCAATGCTCACAGAAATGAGCCGATGATTGCCTGCTTACAGATTTTGTGTTTTACGTCTCATATGAGATATGAGATATGGGCAACTAATGAAAAGTGTGAAGTGCGGTATACTTAAGGCCACAAACGAGCCGGCTTCGAAATTTGTAAGCAAATTATTAGCGGTTGGAATTCAAGCCTTAAATAACATTTTTGGAGACGTTACATGTGGATTTGGTACTTAGGATTCCAATTCATACTCCATTTAGGAAGGCCTTCATTATGAATAAACATAAAGGAAACCTTTGCATGACACTCTCACCGTCGAAAAACAGACGAACGGGTGATTCCACTCCAACCGCTATGCTCCAAAACTTTCATTCCTTCGCCTTTTTTGGCAAGCCGATTTAAGAGCATCCTATTCGAATTGCAAGAGTGAGAAGAAGTCGCCGAAATTGTTCTTTGGAGTACCCCAGTACTCAAGTTTTGCTCAAACGAATTAATGAAGAGAAAGATTACCTTCGTCGAGCTGGTTACATCGTCGGATCTTAGAACTATTGAACCCCATCCGTACGGTTGCCTACCCACCGGAAACATTTATCTCGCTGAGTCGTCGTGTAAACAGCTACCCCTGTCGGATGAAATTTGGCAACAAATCCTTGGCTACACTGATGGGGTCACTCTAGGCTTTGTTGTACAGACTTGCCGTGAGTTTTATGTCGCCGGGCATCAACCTGAGTTGTGGAGAGATCTAGTGCTTCGAGAGTCGAATGGCGAAACTCTGCAAAACATCGGCCCTTCTTGGAAGGATACCTTTGTCGAGCGTCGAACAAAGTCAAAGTATCCACCCCACAAACCAATCACGATCTCAGGGTTTTACTCGGATTTCTACTATCGTACGCACCTCTGTCGTTCGTTCGCAATTCCTGAGAAATGGTTGAGGATAGCCGATGGGACGATTGACAGGGTAGAGAATCTTTCCATCCAAGACTTTCTCTCAAACTACGAAGAACTCAACAAGCCTGTCGTTTTGGTAGGAGCTTGCAAATCTTGGAAGGCCACGCAGAATTGGAAGTCTATGGAATATCTTGACCAAAAATCGCCAGGACGGTCCTTTCGTGCGACGTCTGGAGCGGCCCCACTACCAGCAGACTTCACGTTACGATCTTACTACAACTATTGCTCCCATGCGCTCGAAGAGGCCCCAATGTATCTCTTTGACCGGGCGGCACTCCTGGAAGGATCGGAACTTCGCGACGATTACTACCAAGATTTGCAAACGCATTGCCCTTTTTTCGATCCGGACAGAGTTTCCGAAAACACCCACGATTTATTCCAACTCTTGGGAGAAGGCGCACGTCCAGATCATACATGGCTCATTGTGGGGCCGCAACGATCGGGCTCCTCCTTTCACATTGATCCCAACGCCACACATGCATGGAATGCTGCCATTTGCGGTCGGAAACGATGGATCTTTTACCCTCCTGGTGTCACACCTCCCGGTGTACACCCGTCGCCAGATGGAGATCACGTGGCCATGCCCATTAGTTTGGGCGAATGGCTTAACAATTTTTGGGACGCGCATATGGAACGGTACGACGATACAATACCACTGGAGAAACAACCGCTAGAGTGTACTGTGGAGGCTGGTGATGTGCTGTTTGTCCCACATGGTTGGTGGCACTCGGTTGTAAATTTGGACCCGATCAATGTGGCTGTGACACACAATTATGTCAGTCGATCGAATTTATCCAACGTTCTGCGATTTCTAGTTAAGAAGGAGGATCAGATTAGTGGATGCCGCGATCGCGAAGAGAGCATCAAGCCAGAGGCATTATACGAGGCGTTTGTGGGAAAATTGAAAGAGCACTATCCAGAGTGGTTGGAAACGGCACAACGAAAGGCGGATGAGGGATGGACTTGTGCGGCCTGGAACGATGGTGATGACGATGCCGCCATGAATCGAAAGGCATCATCGACGGGGTCGACATGGCCGAAACGCAAGAAGCGAACCACGGCCGGGAATAGCATCTTGGCAAAAGGCAAGAGTAGTTCTGAGGCTGATTCGCAAGGTTTCTCCTTTTCCTTTAATCTTACATAGGTACATCTACTGTGTTTGGTGGATCGATGGGATTTGTTTACTACCGGACCAACACAACATGCTCACGTTCATGCGGCAATGGCGATTCATCACCAACATCATCCGAGTGATGTAGATCAGCAATTTTGTTGGGTGTCAATTCCATCCCCAGCTGATTGACTTGTTCGTACAGTTGCATGTTTAGCTTCCGTCGACGCGCCAGATGGCGGCCACGAACGTACCAATAGAGAGGTTTGGCAGATATTCGAAGCAGGAAGAACAGAACACCAAGAAGTGTCCACACTCGTTGTTTGAGAAGCGTGGCGAGGCACAACCAAAATCCAGTGATGAGGAACAGAAGACCCAATCCTCGATCATAGATATCGCACCATGACGATACAGTAATCCATATTCTTTCCTTTTCTCGCGTCACCGATAGTAACTGATCAACCCGATGTCGTCTAGTTTCCAATTGTGTCTGTCGGTAGGCTTGTTGCAATAATGCGAGACTGATGTGACCTTGCGCGACAGATTCTTCTAGCGAAGTAGATTCTCTCAAGTTCCGCGCCATTGATGTGTCTGAAAAATCTAGCTGATAGCGAGAGACGTCATCCATGTCATCATCAAAGAACCCTTCACTGCCATGATCGGACGAAGCGGGAGATTTCTCATGCATCATAGCATTACTCGATGACTCTGTTTGTATGATGCCTGCATCATCATTTTGTTCCTCATGGTCGCTGTTGTTGTTCTCTTCATCGTCTTGCGGCAACGATTGAAATTGTTGCTTTCGCCACGGTGAAAACTGATGCGTGCTTGAGTCTTCGTATTCTTCTTGTTTGCCCATTTCATCAGCACGTCCCGCTTGGTCATCCCGAGCAACTCGGACGTAGCGTTCGTTTTGCATGGTAACTTCTGTGAATGAATGCGCTGTTGACCAAACTATTGTTCCCGTGCTGGAGATTGGAGTCGAATATGCCCTTTGATGACCAAATCACTAGTGCGATCAGTTATTCAGTTATCGTATCGTCGTGAGAGCCTCAATTCATTCAATACAAGCAACTAAATGACTCGAGCTTGTTGTCACTCCTTTGAAATCCGGAGAGTAGTAGTGCATCGATCGTAAGGACTGGGCGCTGTTGAAAGGAATCAAAGGATGATGAACGCAGACATGCACCTCTATGAAAGGGTGTGCCTTGTTTTCCGCATTGTTCGAAGCTTGCCGAGTTGAGGACAAGCACTTGTACAGAGTACTACGAGCACAGTATGAAACGATAGGATTCCATTCTGTGCATTTATTAATCACAAGTCGTCGGTGCAGTTCCGTACTTGCACACAAGTACACGGCGGGATATCCCGTTGACTTTGAGTACAAGTACCGGTACTGTGTCTACGAAGTACTCTGAGTACAAGTATACATCTTAGTACTACGCTACACAAGACTGCAATTTGTGTGGGAATACATGCCTATGTCATGTCCTTCGTGTACTGGAAAATGTGCAGAAATGAATCTGGCCTTGCTGTTTGTTTGCCTGACGGCATGAACAACATAAATTCGTTTTTAATTACGGCATGGATACGGAGTACTCACTAAGTTGAATTGTCCAGGGTAGGGCAGTACCTTCAATACGTCTTCCTTTAAATAACAAAATTGTGAACATAACAGGGTCCGATACAAGTATGAGGTGTAAATTGCCCGTGGACTTAACACCTGAGATTATTGAAGTAATCATGCTTGAGGATTATAGTATAAAATTCAAATCATTTCAAACGCTTATATAACGCTTCATTTTATGTCATAGGTAAAGCAGAATATCATACACTCTACTACCAGGTACTGGTTCCTGGAACATTGTATGGGCATACTTGCTCATCCTTCATACCAACCCCGAGCTCACCATCGGTAGTCGCCATGGTTGAAAACATTGGCACAGCAACACATTTGTTCACCACTTCACCATTCAGTCCTATCAAAGGTCGTATGATACATACTGACTACTAGCTGGTAGTGCTCCAATATTCCTACTATACCAGCGATGAGAAGGACGACGATGACTACTACTCATTCCTTCTTTCTCCCAAGGCAGAAAAACGTTGACGTTGAGGCATGCACGTTTGAAGTAACTCTCTCAGAGTTGGCTGAAGAAGATGGATCAAGAACGAAGACGAACAAACGACCTCGCTTGATGCAGCGACGACTTGACCAAACGATTCCAGATGAAACACCAGGAACGAAATCTCTGTCGTTTGTCAAGGCATCAGCATTGGTCCTTTTGGAGGACGTGATGATACCTGCCGAACAAGTTCCAAGAAAGCAGCCCTCCGTTGCCGTAACGATTCGAGAAACACCATCACCTCAAATGAATAAAGCACAACCACCAATATCACTGCTTCAACAATTGCAATCCAGGTGCACGATGGCAACAACAAAGCTCACTCCCAAGTCGTACCCAAAATGGCATCGCTGTCCCTGGCTCCAGCTCCCTTGTTTTTCCACTGCCACGGCGATGTCCTTTGACCAAGATGGAGTACTTCTAGCGGTAGCAACGACAGGAAACAACACTATATACGTCTGGGACTGGGACACAGTGGTGGCATCCGATTTCCAAGGACGCATCGACCGGAAAATCGATGTCTTGCCTCCCATGTTGGCCATGATTGTCCCACATCATGTGTCGGACCTGCGGTGGAATAAGGACTCGTTGGCTGTTACCTTTCGAGCCACATCCAACATCCATGTCTACGACATGCTCCTCGTTTCGGATTCGCCACAGCATCCCTCGGCGGCATGTACGGTCCTAAAACCACCGTCTCATGTGGTCGTGAACAATCAGGGACCAAAGTGCATTTCGTTCCTTACCGACAATCATCTTGTCGCTGCCTATCACTGTGGGCATATCTGCCTGTGGAATGTGTCGAATCTACCGACAGTCGTTTGGACGTGGAAAAACTCGGAACCAGTTTCGTGTTTCCTGCCAGTAGCCAGCAACCTGATACTACTCGGTGGAACGGAAGGAGGCTTTGTCCTGTTGGACTGGAAAAAGACAAATCGCAGAGCATTCGCCTCTGACCAGATACCGACGGTTCTGTCTTGTTGGAAGACCAATCCTCCCCTACAAAAGAAATACCCGACAGTGGCCTCACGTGATTGGGGAGTGAAAACCGTGCAGTTGGATTGTTCCGGCACCATCCCGACCGATGCCGTCCTCGATACTATTGGTTCGTGCCACCTTTCATGGATCACAACTGGTGGATGGGCCCTTTCGATGGATCTCGGTCATTGCGCGACACGCATACCCACTGTCCACCTCGCGCCGCCTGAAATCCAAACCAGGTCGTCCGAAGGAGTTCATGTCTCCACCACCACAAAGAAATTCTCGAGTCCCAGCGCTCCTATTGTGACAGCGAGTATTGCAGATTATCGTCCGGGAGGATTGCTGGTATGGCACATGGTTCCAACGGCGACGCATATTCTACCGCACCACGACAAGCGGGTCTGTCAAGAACGCGAAGTTAGAATCGGTAACGAAATACAACTGGGTTGCATTACGGTGCATCCTGGCAGCAAGAACTGCCCCGCGACAACTGTCCTTCAGAATGTGAATCTCAAACGGCCGCCAAGGGCGCTGGCGATCCATCCCAGCAACGAGTGGATGCTTGTGGCCTCCGAATCATTGACAAAATTGCTAGTTTACAATGCAAGGTTGCCTGCACCAGAGCGGTGAATGCCAATCTTGACGCTGATGATTCCTATCGCGACAAAATGCCTCTTCTAGAATTCTAAGCACAATCACACTGTGAATACCTCTACTAGCTTGCAGCCACAAGATCATGATACCTCCTACAGTTCTATAATTTTGAACACATGTGGGGTGCATCGCGGCCGGTTTCTTGTTCGTTGAAGATGTGCCTCACATACTAGGGGACTCAAACTGATGATGCATCAGCGGTAGAATTAGCTACGATTTAGTAAGTCGTCGTACTACAACACCAAAACTATCCGAGCTCCTCCTTCTTATCAAGAGAAAAGCTTACATTCAAGCATTTCTCGCTTTTGATCGTCTCGACAGCACGGTTGTCACTACTCCGGAGTGCTCCGAGTACGTTGTTCCCTGCATATGCATTTTAATTGACCTGTGGAATTCAAATGTTGAAGGGATGAAAGATAAGTTCGCTGAAAACGTTTTCATTTATGGCATGCTCGTAAGGAACTAACCCGGATTTAATGTTTATGGTCTTAAATGTTTCGTCACATCCACCACTCAACAGCCAATGACTGCACGGGACAGGGGAATACTGACCTTGTGGATGTCGCGTGTGTGATGTGTGTGACGTCATATAGTCCTTCTCCGAATCTATTACAGGGTGTGCCTGATATGTGAAAAGTCATCCCAGACAAAATTCTGTAGGTTTTCGATTGAAAATCGCGAATGATGTCCTGAAATCGATGAATGGAATGTGGTGTTTCTCCGAGCACACTCCATTTGAGTGCTGAAGGAAGCATTAGTGTCATGCCCAATACAAATTCCGGTGGCAGCAGCTCCTGGTTGAGTCGCTTACGATCATCCAAGCTTCAGTTCCTTTCGATCCTCACATTCATAGTGGCTATCCTTCAGTTTATGCACAAGCTTACCCCTGTCGTCTCCCGAATGACAACATTAACAGAAGAACCATTCTCGTTCGAACCTGTTCACGGACCTATCGTTGGCGAATGCACGGAGACGTCAGTTGTTATTTGGCACCGTGACGAATTGGGGCTCCAACGGCCACCGAAAATCGTATTTTGGCCAGCACAGGAATCCTCAGAAGCTGGAGCTAAAGCGGCATCTACAGTTTCTGTTTCAGTCAACCCCGACGCGGATTATACTAGCCAGACAACGCTTACAAATTTGACCCCGAACACTCGTTACAACTACAAAATTGGCGATCGATTGGGTTCCTTTAAGACGCCAGGTTCGGCATCGTGCTCGTTCGTGTTCGGAAGTTGCATAGGAGGCCAAGGGTATGGTCGCAACGCGGAGGGAAGTCCGGATGGTGAAGGATTTCCTATCTTCGAGACAGCTTTACACTTGAAACCCGATTTTTGGTTGCTCAACGGAGACTCCATCTACGCCGATGACTCCATTGCAGAGGAATCTAGAAATCCTTGGAATAAGGGTTCGAAGTTCGTCACTCAGAATGGAGTCCGCATCATGCCAGCCGTCACCAAACTAGAGGGCTTCCGAGGTCGATACAAGTACCACCTGGAGGATAAAACCTACTCTGAATTCCTAAGGAACTGCCCTACCTACACTAATTGGGATGATCATGAGATTCTCGACAACTTCGGCCAAAAGTTGCTTCGAGAAACTGGACTTGGACAATTGTTTGACGAGGGTCGTCAAGCCTTTCTGGAGTATTGGCCACGAATAGCTCCGCCCGAGGAGCCTAATCGAATCTACAAAAAATTTAGCTGGGGGCCGCATGTCGAAGTCTTCATCTTGGACTCGCGAAGCTATCGAGATGTGCATACACTTATAGGAGATAACATAACGCCTACCATGCAATATATTATGGGAAGCGAGCAACGAGCTTGGCTCCAGGACGGTCTGTCACAGTCCAAGAAAACTTGGAAGATAATTGCAACGTCCGTGCCACTGTCGTATCCGACTGGGTGGCCATCACCTGATAAAGATGGCTACGATGGGTGGTCCAACGGCAAGAACGGTCTTCCAGGAGGACCCGAACTCGAGCTGTTGACTGTTTTTGAGCACATACGTAACGAAGGGGTCGAAAATGTGGTATTCCTGGCTGGGGATGTTCATTTCCCCTACGCGATTTCCTACGATCCATTCAACACCGGCAAACCCCTCTGTTACGAGATTGGAGCGTCCCCTTTCCACTCTTTGTGCCTGTCGCCTCCAGAAGCAGGACCGGACGATACATTTAATCCGACCGTTCTGTTTGCTCAAGGGTCGTTTGGAAGCAAGTCCTTCAATTTTGGGCATGTTACAATTTCTGAGGAGGGGAGATTCTCCTTCAATGTTCGTGATCAGCGACTATCTAGCATCTATAATCTTGAGCTGATTCCGGCAGGGTTGGTGGGCCACGAGATGTTGTCCGATAGGATCGGCGGAGAAGATAGTGAAAAGGCGACAGCCACTCAGGCTCACCTTTCACACACGGGTGAGGTCAACATGATCGGACGTCGAATTTTGTCAGCAGCAGGCCCTAAATCCGATCATATTAAGAGACGTCGAACTTTGTCCGCAAACGGGCCTGACTTAGATCGGCGGTGAGTATGGTGGCAGGGCGACAGCCATGCAGTCTCACCTTTCACTCCTGGAATGTCAGCGTGATCGGCAGTTGAACTTTACCCGCTAAAATGTCTGACTCCGATCATATGAAAGGACGTTGGACTATGTTCGCTGAAGAGGCTGACTCCGATCAAGTGAAATGACGCCCAAGCGGTGCAACGAAACCGCCACCGAGAAGAATGTAGGAAGAGTCGTCCGCGGAGTACAGATAACACCACATAAGATGTAAACATTGCTAACCTTTAAACGTATCGGCGTCATGGTACTACATGCCAGACCAAAACATCGAATCATCAGAAAAGTATATAAGCAAAGGATTACCCTCACCACCCAGAATGAACTACCTCTCTCTCAGCCTTTCGATTTACCTTCTAATTGCTCTTATACAAAATGATAATGCCTCCCTTTCAACAACCTAAAGGATGATACAGTTGCTGTCACTGTTTGCACAGGGCAAGAAATCAAGAGGACCGCTCTCGTCAACCTCAACTCCACGCTCTTGAGCAATGAATTGGTCCAGTGGTTGTCCCTCACGCTTTCTGTATTGAGTCCAAAGATCGTGCGAGATCTCGAGAATTGGGCGGGCATTTCCTGACGCCGCAGCAATAGTGTCAGCGGCCTCCTTCGCCTTGGCCTTCGCCTCAGCGGAAGTTCCAGAGATGTCGGCATAGGTAAGAAGCATATTGCTGATCTCACTACATGCCTTCTCGGATTGAATGGACTTGCGGGCCGGCTCGCCACCCTGGAGAATAGCAGGAAGCATGGCGTGGATGGCACCCACGGAGTATTCAGCAGACATTGCGTCAGGAACATACTTGGAACCACCCTCAGCATCATCCATGGCAGAAAGAACAAGGTCAGAAATGATCTGAAGGTTCAATGAGACAGAGGAAGGCACAGCGAGAACCTTGGTGGAGTCGCCACTTCCCTTGTCAGCCTTGGAGGCGGCTTTTGCAAGGTCACGGTACGCTTTCGAGGCGGTGTAGAGCTTGAATACACCGTACGCATATTGACCATCCTTGCCCTTCTTCTCCACGATGTTAGCCATGAGCTCAGAGACAGCCTTGGCGGCTGGGTTTCCGCCATCAGGGAAGGCAGACCACTCGGCGTCGAGGAATGCGCAAGCCATGGTGGCCTTCAAGCCTTGGAGGTCTCCTTCTGACATGATGGGCTTGACAACATCAACAGCGCCGGCCTTAGCGAGAGCTTCGTTGGACACAGGCCATTGAGCGAGGTTAAGAACAACGAAAAGCGAGAAGTCCTCGAGGGAGTTGGAAGTCCAGCGGGAAGGAGGTGCTGTGGTGGAACGGATGTTTTCGACAACGCACTTAGGGATTTCCGTCTTTCCGATAAGGGCAGCATTCTCCTCTGACTTGGCAAGGTTCTTGATCAAGCCGCAAGCCCAACGAACACCCTCGGACTTTCCAGATCCAGACTTCGGCACGGCAGGGGAGTTAGTAAGGAGCTTCTCGAGAACACGGAGGAGGGAGTCTGGGTTATCAAGAGGCGCTTTGGCATCCTTGCCATCGGCAACAGGTGAATGCTGCAAGATAGTTGTGATAGAAGCTTCGAGGAAGGAGAGGTTCATGAGGCAGATGCAGCACAAGTACGACTCCTGCTTGTCCTCAGCGATCACCTTGCAAAGCCCTCCAATTACAGCCTTGGACGCAGGTCCAAGGGCCATAACGCGCTTGTTCTCAGTTGGGATGGATAGGTTGTTCAGAGCAAGGCAAGCCAAGTGACGTCCATCTCCAGATTCCTGGGTCAAGCATTTAGCAAGTGGAGTAAGTACGTCATACTTTCCACTGCATACCATAGGGACACGGTTTTGCTTGTGACCGACATCGCAAAGTTCGTAAATTCGCTTGGTTGCGGCGGCGCTCTTCTCGCCCTTCTCGTTGAGCATAATTTCGATGAGTTCTGGGATATCATCGAGTGTGGGTGGCTTGGTAGGAGTAGCCTGCAGCGAGGAAAAACAGTGTGAGATCGCAGGTGCGAGACAGAATTGCTCACGATCTATACCGCCACTACTCCAAAAGCTGAATTCATGTTAATGTTCTCGTAAGAAAGCTGAATTTTCATTGATTTTTTCGCAAAGATAGTTTTATCAATGGATGTACTCAGGATTGGTGACAAACAGGAAACACCAAGCCACGTGCAGTACTCAACAACCTCTACAACGGAAATACTTACTTCCTCCTTCACAACGGCCTTGGTGCTAGCCTTCTCCTCCGAAGTATCCTTGCTCTTGTTACGACGAAAAGAAACCCTGTCAGAAATGGAGCGAGTTAGTAATCAAAGGGCAACATCAACCAATGCTTCCTGCCGCCAGCAGCAGCGGCGGAAGCAACCGCATCGTGAAACTGAATTCTACCGCCTGAAACCCAAATTCATCCGCATCATCAAACAACAGGATTTCATGGAAGCACCCACAGTCGTGGCGACTGTCTAGCATTCGTAACAAAGTCAATCAAAGCAGCTTACATGGTGTCAATCAAATGTCGAGCCAAAGTCGAAATTATGGTTTTTCTAGGTTCTGCGAGTAGTGGGTGTGGGAGAGCGAGCCAAAGGGGTTTCGTTCCCGCTAAACTATTTCGATGGAGGAATGCGAGATATAGAATTTCTACTAAGCACATATTGCAACGCAATCCAAAATTGATAACGATATATGATAACGAATGTTTTTCATAAAATTAATGAGCTTCAAGCTTGTATAATCACCAATGTTCAAACAAAGAACATTCACGGGTATACTTGAATAATAAATGGGACAACGGTTCGCACCCCAAAAATGATTCCATCTCAGAACCCTGTCTTCCAATCATCGTAATGAGCAGTAGAACTGCATAGCAGTCCGAGTGCACTGTCAACTTACAGCACGAAAACAAGGGTGGCATCTCACTGTCGTATTCGTCCCAATACAGTACACGACTGCTGAAAGCGAATTTTTGGCAAGTTTTCAGCGATATCTCCGTTACGATAACGCCGGGTAAAGCCAAAGACTTCACTTTTTCCGGGGGTGAACGAAAAAAATCCCTCCAATGCTCGACACAAGGTGGGAAGCCGGGAAATCATTATCGTGAAGCATTTCTGCAGGCTGCGTGTCCGACTTCACAACGATAGGAGCAAAGTCAGAGTGAACTTCCAAGAAAACTCGAGGCAGATAATTTCTCGACCTATTCTGCCCTTCTTGAGAATTGATGATTTCCAAGTCGCTCCTTAGAATGTTCAGAAAACCTAGACTGGTAAATCTCATATATTGGTAGATATTCAAACTTATTTCTGTCAAATAGCATGCTACAGGCGCGATAGTGTGAGAAGGCGCATCTCGGAACATATCTGGAGAAGTCCTTTGCACAACAATCGAACTTCGTCCTCTGTATTGTGAGCATGAAGAATCACCCTAACCCTTTCGAATCCCAGCGGGACTGTGGGTGCTCGAATCGCGTAAAGTCGAATTGCATACCGATTTAAGATGCGTTGACAGAATTCAAGACAAGTGTCATTGTCACCCAAGACCAGCGCTTGAATCGGAGAGGGACTGGGCCAAAGGGACACCAACGGACTTGAGGATAGTGCATCGTTCATGATGGAACAAAAGAGTTTTACCAATTCAAATGTGTGAGCCCGACGTATGTCGCCTTCTCTGCTTATCAGGGTTGTGTACGATGCTTTGATCGCAACGAGAGAATGCAAAGGAAGCGACGTAGAATAGACGAACGGTCGAGCATAGTTCCATAGAAAATCGCGTAGGACTTCGGATCCGCAGATGGCGGCGCCATGGCACCCTGCTGCCTTGCCAAAAGTGTGTACTGAAGCCAGCAGGGCTGGGTGACTTTCTAGTTCCAACGCAGCCAGTACTCCCATTCCACCGTAGCCTTTTGTGTTAGGCAGCGGCGGCAGTTGACAGCCATCATCTCTCGTTATCGGCAATGCCAAATCATTCCTGTTGGTTCGTCCGTAGATTCCAAGCCCGTGAGCTTCGTCCACTACTACGACCGCGTCATACCTTGAAGCGAGATCAAGAATAGCATTGAGTGGTGCGACATCCCCATCCATCGAGTAAACCGACTCGACAACAATCAAGCAGCACTTATGGGAGGAGCGATTCGCCTCCAGAATGTATCGCAACGCGTCGACGTTGTTGTGAGGAAATACCCGAAACTCTCGTTGACGGCTCATGCGCACTCCCATCACTGAGGAGTTGTGACACAGCTCATCGAGAACGACCAAATCTCCTGGTACAATGATGGACGAAAGAATCGAGAGATTGGCGTCGTATCCGCTGTTGAAGAGGGTTGCTGTAGGCCGTTGGTGAAGCTTGGCTAACCAAACTTCCAGATTTCGAGCATACAAAGAATCACCTGAGAGAAGCCGAGACCCCGTGGCTCCCAGTCGTACCTCTGCCTGTTCATGATACAGCCTATCCACGATAAGCTTCTGTTGATGGCATTGTGCCAATCCAAGGTAATCATTTGTAGAAAAGTCGGCCCCCGATTGTGATTTGTGATGAAAGGCATCTATTGGCAACAATGTCCGTAAACTTCCTTTCTGCCGCCGTTTGGCTAGTTGATCTGTCATGCGATCTTCCATCCTGACATTCGCTGTACACTATATAAATACATGAAGTGCAATAATGAGGTGTTCTGGGCTTGAATGCCAATTGCAGCATGAACTGAATCTGACATCTGACATCTGACATCATTTGGGAAGTTGCAAGTGCCCTGAGGTTGTACTGGCGGCGTGTTTTAGTACCTGGTAGGTCTACTGTCTACTGTAGGCATAGATGATAGAAGTGTTGTAATGATATGAGCAGTATATGCATATTTAATTTGAAATATGCATATGCAATATGTAATACGTAATATATGTATTCAGTATTCAGTATAGTCGTACTAGCTAGATGTACCCAGTAGTTGACTTGCACCACACTCCAGTACCAGGTACTAGTACCTGTTATGATATCGTTTCCGGTCCGTTTGGTACTGGTAGCACAACGTCTGCAACATGAACGAGACTTCACTCTTTGCTGTGTACTCGTTGGACCGGTAGGACGATGTCCAATCCACCAGGTTCACGTACGCAGTTCGCAAGGTTTGGACAGCGCTGGAGCTGGCGAGCGCGAACTACAAACCCAAATGAATGTGCATATACGATGTATGCATATGTCGTACGAGTGAGACCCGCAATAGACTCCTTTTATGGAAGTGCACTGCCTCTATCCTACCTGGAAGGCACAGTAACTGATAGGTCTCCCCCGATGTCCGATTTATATATGCATCGTTACCTATCGTCATCTGGGAAAATCAAGCATGACTTGTGCCAGTCGATCATATTCCCGCAATTCATTGTAGATGTGGCACGATAGTCGGACATACAAAACTCCATTGATACACTTGATAGGAACTTCAATCTTGTTGTCGTATAGGTAGTCTTGTATCTGTTTTGCGTCGGTCGATGTTTTCGGGTTCAACGATGACCCGCAGAAAATGGGTGGCAACCGGACCAGCGCCATGGGGGAATGCATTTCCATACTGCCCAACGTAACCTTTCCTGCCCAATCATCAATGTCATTGGCATACATGGGATGCCACGATTCAGCAATCAATCGTATGGCATCGGTAAGTTTCGAGTGCATCCATGACCTTACAACACGAGGATCCGCCTTCGTCCACAAATCCAATACAGCAGGAAGCGCCAACTGTGCAGCATAATCCCGAGTGCCATCCCAGATAAATCGACTGAGATATCCATCGTCGAGACCATGTGAAATGACAGCGGGCTTTCTCAAAATTGTTTCTCGTATTTCCTCATTAGCACAGTAGAGAAAAGCCACACCTCTCGGACAACTCAACCATTTGTGACCATTTGAAAGATAGATATCAACTGATGGCAATTGGTCAAAGTCTATGTCTTGCGCCAGTAATCCGTGCGCTCCATCCACGAGCGTAAGCATGCCCGCTTCCTTTGCCCTTTTCGCCAATCGCTCGACGGGTAAATTCAATGCTGTGTTGCTTGTCGTATGATCGATGATGAAGAGTGTACCAGTCCAATCACCATGTGATGCCAATTTGTCTTCCAAAGCAGTCAAAAAGACTTCTTCATCGTCCAATTGGTCAGAATATGACTCTTGCAATGGAATCTCCAAAACCCTATCGCAATATCCCTTGGCAATTTTCTTGACACTCCCGTACGACACATCCCATAAAAGTATCTGAGGGTTTCGATGTTCCCTCACGTACCCAGAAATGACCGCATTGATTCCAGTGGTGACGTTTGGTAGGAGGGCCATCCCAGAACGATCAGCATTAACGAATTCTGCCAGTTGTCGAGCGCTGTGGACCAAATGAGGTAACAAATCCCGATCGAAGAAACGTAGGGGCTGATGTTCCAAATGTAGCCGCCACTGTTGAGCCCGATCGTAGCCACACTGCAGAGAGGCCCCAAAGGCACCGTGGTTCAAAAATGTCCATTCATGTCTCTTGAGCAGAAATTCGGAGGAGAGAGGGAGAGATTCAAATGGAAGGGAAGGTGGATGATACAGATCGGTCGGCAAACGCATGAGTTCTTCTACATTATCGGAATGAAAAGATCCAATGGATCTGTACGCTTTCCCAGTGCCTGCTGAAGATAACAACCGTCGGTTAGTTGCATTTGCTTTTGCTTTTGTACATTCAAAACTACCACATCGTTTGACTACGAGCCTTGGCATCTGCAAGGAAAGGAGAAAGCTTAATGTCTATATATTTCGATCTATTTAGAATCTATATCGAAGATAAAAGTATTCACTTTTGATTACATTTATCTTCATTTGTCCTTCAGCCCCTTGGACGTCATCCCGTGTTCGATTTTCACCAATCAGACTGCTCAAAAACTCGGCTGTTCGCAAGATGGGCGCTGGCCCGGTTGCCGAATTTTTGTTTGACATTCATGGCGGATGTGTAACATACTTGTGTACGTTGCCCGTATGCTACGCCGTTTGTAATCTGGGTTGGTAAAATCCAAATCGACCCCTCAAATATTTCGAAGACAAACCTACAACCGCTTATTACTCAAAGTCTACGAGTCGATGTCATCTGTCAGCAAATGGCTTAAGGTACTACCGGTACTGTTGTACAAAACCTCGTTCAATGATTTAAGGGAGTACTGTAGTACAGCAGTATATCAGAAATGCGGAATACACCGTAGATTCTATGCAAGTATCAGGTACTCGGAGTAGTCCAGTAGCGCAGTACTCGATTGTGAAACCTACAGTACGTTGATACCGGTAGCCTCCTGTTGATTGTTGTTGTCCTGGTTCCCTGTCAAAAAATGCATTGAATATCTATCAAAAACAACAAGTTTCATTCCCACAGTCACTACAACAGACTGCAATTGCTATATGCAATACAGACAAAGAATGGAAAGTAAATTAGTTAATGAACTACAGAGATATTATATGCAGATTGTCTGCAGTTGAGGGTGCACTGTGGCAAATTGCAATTGTGGAGTATTTGTGTGATGAGTTTTCGAAATGTGTACGATACCCGTACCTTGAGTACCATTTCTACGTACGCGTGTAGGAGACATACGTAACTCCCGTGGCTTTCAAATTCGGATTTGGGCGCGGCTCCGTCGACATGCAATCAAAATGGACCCTCGTAGACCCCAGTTACCCCAAGTAAGTCATATTGGATACACATGGGATGAGATTTTAAGTGCACTGAGGGGTTCGTATCGATGACGTCGAAATGAAGCTACATAAATGTGTACATGTATCAATAAGTATATCTTCGATATAGATTCTAAATAGATCGAAATATATAGACATTAAGTTTTCTCCAAGGAAAGACTCACCAATCTGAATTGTTGACGGCATACACTTTACTACCGGTACTCTCTAGCCTAGCTACGGTACAAGAGTAGTATCACCGGTACACTATAGCATATGGTATCTACTGGAAGTAACTAAAGAATGTGTAGCGACGTAGGTAATATGTACTCTGAGTACCAGGTAGTTCTACCGGTACAGTCTAGTGTCGAGTACTTGTACTGTGTATTGTTGTACTACGGATGTACCTCAAATTCATGAAACAAATAAAGCAACCACGTAGGCCTTGGTATATGTACCAAGTAGCAAAAACACCGTGCTGTCGCCGTGATAAAATAGAGTACTGTACGTCAAGTATACTAACAACAGTGTGAAGTGTGAATAGTGAAAAAGCACTAAGACAATGAACAACAGAAGAACTAACTCATGAGATTGCAATTGAGAGTCCCATTCTGCCAAGACAACTTAGTGTTGTGCAAAGAGTTTTTTGTCATGCAGATTGTGGAGAAGGGGTTCGTGAAGAACATGCTGCTGGACAAAAAGGAGGGGCCGCGCTTAGTAGGCGTCACAACCGCAAACGGAGGCATCGGCCATTTTGCATGAAAACAGCTGTTCGGCAGGAGACACCGCCTTGCCCGGGATCGTCACGATTTCCTCAGCCATCTCCTCTCCCACCTTTTCTTGTGAAACCTTGGGTGTCTCGATCTGGAATCGATTGTGCGTGTTGTATGTACTCGTCGACCTTCGCCTCCCGTTATTTGTCGTACTCGTCGACGGACTCGTCGACCTTCGCCGTCTTGGCATATCCCGTCATTTGTCATGGGATGGCTTGAATTCGTTCAACAAGGGCTGCCACGGCTGCGGCGTTGATCGCTGACCGTCTGAATGGCGCGGGTGGCCTGTCCCAAGGTGCTTTTGAGCAAGGAGGCCACTTCGGCCGTGGGGACTTGACGCCAGCAAACGAGGAGGCTCCTCCAAAGAGCATTCCCAGATCCATCAGGGAGGAGAGCGGCGGGCGCAACATTATCCGGAATCTGTGTGGCAACGAGGCCCGCCAAGGCGACTCCGGCGGCAAAGCCGCCAATGGCAGTGTCGATGGTTCATCACCATCTCTGTTGAGAGGTGGTTCTTATTTGTGTCACTGTGGAGTGTGGAGTCCGGGTACTTGTACTCAAGAGTGTCAGGGTACTGCATTACAAGTAGAACTAGTATTGCAAAGCGTAGAAGAGTACCTCGGGAAAAAAGTTGCATTCGTTCCATATACGAAGCACGTAAAGATACCGTAGGTGCAACAGATGTTGCAGAACCCAAAATGCTGGTACTATTGTTTGCAGTTCATATGCCCCACGCAAACGCACGAAAAACGTCATCAAGTACCCCTATTATGCAACATAGTACAAGTACCAGTTCTAATTAATCCGCGAGATCGGTGGAATCCTATAAGAGAAGTACTACCTCGGTCGCATTTCCGAGGTAATACTATCGTACCTACTCCTATGCATACCCGACAAGCCTGAAGATCGGGTCCGATTAGGTTTCACCAATTTGACGTCAGCATTTTTTAGCACTTTAGTTGTGGAATTTAACTTGCACGGAATCTTTCTCTTTGACTTTATCACCGCCCTCTTTTCAAACCAACTCTTGTGCAAAACTACGTTCTAGATAAGGAACATAAATCTGCTCCACATTTGTTTGAATAGAAATAAAAATGATCGTGTCTAGATGTGTATAAAACATGGTACCAGTAGTGGATTTGAGTTTACTCGCACAAAACTCATCATTTTGATATTTTACGACCACGATGGTATGGCACTTTGTCTCCCTGTCATTATTGTTTCTCTTGTTGTTCTTGCTCTCCTTGCTGCTTTTGTTTCTCTTGTTGCCCTTGTTCTGTTTTCGCTCTTGTTTGCTCTCTATCTGTTGTCATTTTGCTTGCATTACTATAGCAACCACCTACCGATTAATTTGTTGCCAACCCCATGTTTCGGTCTCTTTAGGATCATCCACAACAAGAAGTACCATTGATGCAGGATCCCCATGCTGTGGACCAGACTCTATCTGCTCTCAAGGCTATGTCATGGACTGCTTCTTTGCCTTTCAAAGGTCATTTTGTCATGCAACCGATGATTTCAATGCATCATTGGAAACAGAGTACGACCTCTTTCAGTACACTACCTCCATGTACAAGGGTTCCAAGCATATTATTCGGTTCAGTCCATCTCTTTATCCCATCAATGGTGGATTTGAAAGGATTCAGGAGGCCATAGTCTTATCACTGACTTACTCCAAGCTGCCAAATCTGTTGGGAATTGTGCCCTTGTTTCCAATGGTTATGGTTTGCGTTCCCAACCAATGTCACAGATGTACTACTGACTGACCAACGCGTATTGAAATGCAGTAATTTCCGCCAGTATTCATCAGAAGAAGGAGGAATGTCCTGCACACTGAACCAAAGTACTGGAACCGATTCTTATCGTGTTACCACCTACACTGGTGATAAGAAGAATGCCCGTGGGTGCAAGAGTTCTGGCATCGGATTGAAACGTCGCAATTCAACTCTACGTGGTAACTCCTGCACTTGTCGTGTCAAATTCACACTCGAATTGACCATAATAGCTTTTTCCTTGTTTGCGGAATTGGAAACAATCAGCACACTGGCCATCCTCCTCTTCTTTCCAATGAAATAAGGAATCGTAAACGCTTTCTTGACATTACAACCCTGGAAACTGTTGCTGCAATGAGTGTTGCCAACATCCAGCCTGCCCAAGCGGCTCTGTTTACTAAAACCCGTACGGGTCAGATTTTTACTCGTGGTCAGATGGCATATGTGCAAGGATTTACAAAAATGGCAAAAGACTTCATGGCTTCCCCAAATGTTCATGCTACCACAACAGCATCGGAGTCTTCACCCTGTGAGAATATGTTGAGTTACTTACAAAAAAGTGGTGCCTCGTATGTCTGTCTGTATCATCATGGCAAATCAAAAGAACTACGTGGTAACAGTGTAAAGGCTGCACGTACTGAAGCCATTCCTCATGATTTATCAGGTGAACTAACCAGCCTTTCTGTTATCCCAACTGATGATGACACTGATGACACTTCACCTATTCACGAGAAGCCAGTACCTCTGGAGGTGGCAGAGACATCCACTTTTAAGAAATATGCTTTGGAAAGCAGACTTGCGGTTGGTGCAAGGGAAGACCAGGATATACTCATTGCCTGTTGTTGGGTTTTACCAGAAGGCAGGCGCCTGTTCCACGCTTTTCCTGAAGTTGTATGCGTTGACGGCACTCATGAGACGAACAATGAAAGCAGACCATTGCTGACACTCTCTGTGAAAGATTCAAATGGAAAGGTGACTGTGGTTGTTAGGTGCATTGCCCGAATGAACGATCTTGGTTCTTCCGTTGGCTATTCCAAGAAGCCATTCCTGTTCTTCTTGGTGCACAATCACTACATGCTGTGAAACTTATCATGACTGACGGTGATTCCCAAGAAATGACACAAGTTGACTATGCCATCTCCACACATTTTGTCAATGCAGTACGTACTCGATGTGGGTGGCACCTTGTTGATCAAGGCTGGCGACGAAATTGTAAAGGCTTGGGTTATCGGAGAGGCAAGGATGATGCCGCCAAGAGGCAGGTAAGAGTAATAAAAACCTGGATCTACAGCTGGATGCGCCGAGGATACTTTTCCAAGACGAGTACGAAATGTGAGTACACCTACATGTTTATTCTGTGTGTTATCTGTGATACCATTTTTCTAAAAGAATCGTCAACATCAAAGAAGTTACGCCCTTTTACATATGTACTTGAAATCAGACACTATTAAGGCAATTTTGGGGAGGACGGTGGAGAAAAGATATTGCACTTTATCCGCAATTACATAATTCCACAAGAGCAGAGTTATTGCTTTTATCTGAGGAAGGGTGAGACACTTGAGACCAACACAAATTCTGGGCACGAAGGTACAAATAATGCTATCAAAGCTGGTCCTTCCTGTGTGCTTCCACAGCACGGTGTTGACAAATCTGTCAAAATTCAAGTTGACACCGATTCCAACAAATTTGACCTATACCAACGATATATGGCTAGTGCCCTGTTTGGAAGAGCAACCTGGAGTAACTCTCCCACCGTCAATGATGTCACCCTTCCTGCAGAGTTCATGTTGAAATTCGCTCTTGATCAATGCGAGAGCTATGCTTCTTGAGAGCAAGCCCTTTCAAATGGCTTGTTGTTCGGTCAGTTGACCGTGATGTCCATTCTTTGATTCCATGCTTCCACAGAGTGTACACTGTCACCTCACAAGACTTTGACAACAGGGTTTGTCTGATGTGTGACTGCAACTACTACGAATGCAATGGTGTCATCTGCCCACACATGATGCATGTGAAGAAGTATTATGCAAGCAATCCAAACATCAGTCACCACGACATTTCAGTACGTTGGTGGAAATCATATATTTATTTCTCAATGAAGAAGGAGAGTGATTGCTCACTAACTGAGAAAGAGATAAAGCAGAAGCTGGAATCAATACGTGAGAATGATTGCAAAGGCCCAAACTTTATTCCAAAGAATGACGATCATACTTTCTCTCCATTCCATCGTGTCTACAAGTGTGGGAAGAATTCAAATGAGCAATTCAGAAATGCCACTGAAAGTACCATTGACTCCCTTTTCCAAAAACCCTCAAAACTGGACAGTGTCGTAAACTACACCAGGGATGAGGTTGAGATTGCCCTGAAGAATGCCAAAAATACTGTTCCCGTATCAATGTCGCAAGAGATCCACTTGCCTGAGGAACCACTCATCGACGCTGGTCATGAAACTGAGCACACGAATACTCATCTTGACGACAATGACGACATCCTCATGGAATCTACGAGTTTAGAAACTGACTGCATTGATTTTGGATCACGTGCTCTTCACCATGAAGACGTATCCGAATTGGAACGTTACAATGCGTACGACAGCATTATGCCAAGAGCAAAGGAACTAGTTAGTCTTGTTGATGCCTCAAAAGCCCACAAGAGAGAGGTCTTCTTGTTGAGGAGGCACTCGACAAGATTATCTTCACCGAGAAAGCCAACATGGCTTCTGAAACCACCACCCAAAGGGTCCCTAGTTTCAGGGTGTCCTGTTGGCAAGGTGTGCAAAACATATGTCTCATCATGGAGTTTTTAAAAGTAGTACATTTAGAATTAATAACAATGTTGACTTAGACTTTCGTTCTTGTTCGACATCATGACTAGGATGGGGACTATTTGGTGATCGAAATCGATCTTCAAATAGTCATCACAGTACGAGTATCACAAGTACAGTACGAAGGTGACTATTTGGTGATCGAAATCGATCTTCAAATAGTCATCACAGTACGAGTATCACCAGTACAGTACAATGGCGACTATTTGGTGATCGAAATTGATCTTCAAATAGTCGTCACATACGAGTATCACCAGTACAGTACAATGGCGACTATTTGGTGATCGAAATCGATCTTCAAATAGTCATCACAGTACAGTACCACCAGTACAGTACAGCGGTGACTATTTGGTGATCGAAATTCGATCTTCAAATAGTCGTCACATACAGTATCACCAGTACAGTACAATGGCGACTATTTGGTGATCGAAATTGATCTTCAAATAGTCGTCACATCAGTATCACCAGTACAGTACAATGGCGACTATTTGGTGATCAAATTCGATCTTCAAATAGTCGTCACATCTCTGATATCACCAGTACAGTACAATGGCGACTATTTGGTGATCGTCGATCTTCAAATAGTCATCACAACTGATACCACCAGTACAGTACGACGGTGACTATTTGGTGATCGAAATTCGATCTTCAAATAGTCGTCAGTACGAGTATCACCAGTACAGTACAATGGCGACTATTTGGTGATCGAAATTCGATCTTCAAATAGTCGTCAATCACAGTATCACCAGTACAGTACAATGGCGACTATTTGGTGATCAATCGATCTTCAAATAGTCGTCAGTATCAGTATCACCAGTACAGTACAATGGCGACTATTTGGTGATCGAATCGATCTTCAAATAGTCGTCTGTACAGTATCACCAGTACAGTACGAAGGTGACTATTTGGTGATCGAAATCGATCTTCAAATAGTCATCACAGTCGAAGTACCACCAGTACAGTACAATGGCGACTATTTGGTGATCGAATGATCTTCAAATAGTCGTCTGTATCACCAGTACAGTACGACGGCGACTATTTGGTATTATTGTTTCCTCCAACAACTGCTGTCTTCAGGTATAACGACACACAAAACACATCTTTCTCTTGATATTGCAATGTGCGGGATGTCAAACAGTGCTGATACAATGGATTGAAAAGTAACATATCTCCCGGCCTCAGTGCCACGGCAACCTTGTTCTGCAAATGCAAAGTAGTTCGTTACGTCGGCATCCAATCGGTATTTATCAAACCGACCGGTTGCAATCCATGTTCGAAATAATGGTTGTCAAGGAATAGAAAAAATCCTCATCGGTATGCGAATTCAAACAATAGTTTTGCCACAGGCAAGACTACCCCAAATTGGTTCAGATGGCATACCTACCATACTGGCCAATCGGCAAACCATTGGGCACTACGGAGTCCTCGAAGATCATTCCCTGGAATGAATCCTTTTGCAACTTCATGACACCTCTTCATTAAGTCACGGATTTGTGTCTTGCTCCAGTCACTTAATGTTTTCGGCCAAGACTCGATAATACCAGTTGAACCACGGTTTGGCTTTAACCCAACAGTGGTGTATTTGCCATTATCTTCCGCAACAGGTACTCGTTTAATTCCACGCACTTCTGCTTTGGATTCTGCATCCTCAAGTGCATGAAGTGCCTCGATGGTTTGGTTAACCCTTGTAAGTTTTTCAACAACATACGGACGTGGGATCAAAGTGAATACGTTATCCCCACTCGGTAAAATCAAACGGGCACCAGACATAGTGTCAATGACTTTAAGATCATTGATTGCAAACAGCATGTGCGCATCACCTATGCATTTGCGAAGTCTCGTTGAGTTTTCCATATCGGCTCCACTATAGAATAATGGTTTACAACTGTTCTGCAACAGTGTTTTGCCCAGTGAATGCTCATGGGACGCGAAACTTGCATCAAACTATCTAGCCTTTTCTTCTTCAAATAATTGCGCTTCTTTGCATAAACACTCTTTGGCTTGCCATTTTCTATTGCCTTCTTGTATGCTTCCTGCGTCGTGATGCTTGACTTTTTCCTTGATTTATATACATGTTGAAAACCTCGTTTTCCAGTCTTGCCAATGTTCTCACTTGTGGTATCATTCTGTACAACCGTACTCCTCATCATGCTTTTTGTGACGTCAAGGTTGGAACTGCTGTTACTGTGCCCCGAGTCACAGATAACAGTGACCTGTTTTGACGTCCTCATGATGGTTTCCTCGTTGCTACATTTGCATTCCACAACCGTACTCCTCATCATGCTTTTTGTGACGTCAAGGTTGGAACTGCTGTTACTGTGCCCCGAGTCACAGATAACAGTGACCTGTTTTGACGTCCTCATGATGGTTTCCTCGTTGCTACATTTGCATTCCACAACCGTACTCCTCATCATGCTTTTTTTGTGGCGTCAAGGTTGGAACTGCTGTTACTGTGCCCGAGTCACAGATAACAGTGACCTCTGTTTTGACGTCCTCATGATGGTTTCCAAGTTGCTTCTGCCGTTTGATAACCATTCGCAACAGCGTTGGGCAAGGAATCGAAGGAGGAAAAATGTGATCAGGTTTATACTTTCTTGTCCATGCGTGTGTCGAAGTACGTCAGTGCTCAAGGGCGACATCACTCAGAACTCGTCAAAGAACAAAATTCGTACACCAAATAGTCGTCATCGTACTGTCATACTGTTACTTGTCCATTCGTGACTATTTGAAGATCAAAATTCGTACACCAAATAGTCGTCATCGTACTGTCATACTGTTACTTGTCCATTCGTGACTATTTGAAGATCGAAATTCGTACACCAAATAGTCGTCATCGTACTGACATACTGTTACTTGTCCATTCGTGACTATTTGAAGATCAATTCGTACACCAAATAGTCGTCATCGTACTGACATACTGTTACTTGTCCATTCGCGACTATTTGAAGATCGAAATTCGTACACCAAATAGTCGTCTTCGTACTGTCATACTGTTACTTGTCCATTCGTGACTATTTGAAGATCAAAATTCGTACACCAAATAGTCGTCATCGTACTGTCATACTGTTACTTGTCCATTCGCGACTATTTGAAGATCGAAATTCGTACACCAAATAGTCGTCATCGTACTGACATACTGTTACTTGTCCATTCGTGACTATTTGAAGATCAAAATTGTTACCAAATAGTCGTCTTCGTACTGACATACTGTTACTTGTCCATTCGCGACTATTTGAAGATCGAAATTGTACACAAATAGTCGCCATCGCACTGACATACTGTTACTTGTCCATTCGTGACTATTTGAAGATCGAAATTCGTACACCAAATAGTCGTCATCGTACTGACATACTGTTACTTGTCCATTCGTGACTATTTGAAGATCAAAATTGTACACCAAATAGTCGTCTTCGTACCGTCATACTGTTACTTGTCCATTCGCGACTATTTGAAGATCGAAATTTACACCAAATAGTCGTCTTCGTACCGTCATACTGTTACTTGTCCATTCGTGACTATTTGAAGATCGAAATTACGGGTTACTTCGTCTAAGAAGACTATTTGAAGATCAGAATCTGTACACAATTAGTGCAATCGACACTGTGAGCATCTGCACCTGATTTGTATATGTTGAAGGTCGTCAAGTCTTAAACAACTCATCTCCTCAGTATGCCCCGAAGACAAAGAGCGCCGAAGGCAACCAGTACGCATGACGATGATCCATTTGACGGATGTGAACCCCAGTAATGAAGACGATGATTGAGATGATGAAATGGCACCACCGCATTCCACGTGATCAATTACCAACGTTCCTACAGGAATATCGTATTCTTCACTTTGTTGGAAGAGAAGATGAATACAATGCGAGTGATACTGTTTATGAATTGTATCATGTTATATTCGACGACCATTCAGATCGGAAGTCACTGTCATCTTGCCTTGGTAAGGGCGAGACACTTAGTATATGGGAAAAGGAGAAACCCACTGCTATATGCGCTATAACGTTTGTACAACGAGAGAACGCTGTTTTGGTTCTTTTTGGCAACAAAGGTTGACTATCAGGCCAACGGAATGGCAACTTTTTGCTTTCGATTATGCATCAAGTTGTAAGGTGTAGGGTGGGTGTTGATGAAGTAAATGTTTATTTGAAAGCAAATCCGACCGCGAACAAAGTGGCATGGGGTTATTATTCAAGACGCAACTTTGCCGAAATGGCTGAAGGGACTGAAGCATTTCCTAAAGTTTTGAGAGACTGTTTTGTCAATGAGGTTGATGATAGTCCACTCAAGGACTATCTCGGATTCAGCAACGATTTGAAGTGGTTGACGATTTGCCTTACACGTGAATATTTTGCCTTCCCACAAGAATCCAGAAACCAGATAGTATTGAAAAGGTTGTTCAACAATCCCAATGACAACACCATTGATTGTCCATCCGTGTATGCCTTCTTCCCGGAAACTTAACATACGAAGAGGCAACATTTTGTACACCAACTTATGATTGTTACTCGGGTGAATTTTGGGATGACAAGGCCTTCCATCCGAAGAACTCGATAATGGAAAAATACCTATTCCAAGGTCCAAGTGCTCGTCTGACTTGGATAGATCGTTGCCTTACGCGCAAAGGTGACGCTCTTTCTCCAGACTTTGTGGACATTGCTCTGGGATGGCTGCAGCGGTATTGTAAAGCTGAAATTTGGTCGACCCTGACCATCATTCCTTGTAAGATCATGACTGAGGTGTCAACAATGGAGAGCCTTTTTACATCCTTCATTGAAGGACGGAACGTTGCATCTTCGGTTCGCGACCTAAAAACCGATACAGAGAGAAGACAGTTTGTAAACCACATCTTTCATTACGAGATTGACCAAAAGAGGTTTATGGAGGCAACAATTCTGGTGGTGGAGTTCATTATACAACACAAGGATCTCCTCACGAAGCCGTTTATTGTCATTCCTGCACAAGAGGATGAAGATTGTTCATGGACTGTTTTCGTAGCGGTGAATTGTGGAAAAACTGGGAACAATGATAACGATACAAAATGTGGATATTTTTTTGTTTGATCCAACTGGAAAACGTCGCCGTTCTGACCCACCGCCAATTTGCCGGTTCTTCCTCAAATTGGTGCACTTCATACTCAGTCCTGAGAATGATCCAAATGCAAAAGCACGAAAACCAAAAGAAGAAAAGAAAAGGGAAAGCTCACCATGGAAAGACAAGGTTGTTGCACCATGGTTTTTCAACATGCATTCGTTTTACGTCGGTTTCACACGGCAAAGCGTTAATTTTGGTTGTGTCGTCACTGACAAGAACAATGAGACATGTGACATCGAGAAGGGGCGCTTCCGACCGTTGAGTTTACCGCCAGATTACATTCTAATTCAGGAAACGTCAAAGGATGTGGCGCAAAGTGGTTTAAAATCATTGATTTTCATCCGCGATTTTTGTGTCATGGTGCACGACGTCACATTCGACACGAGTGGGAATGTGAAAGGTGACATCACTTTTGACAGGAATGACAATGTCAAGGGCATGGGCAGGAACATTCCCACATCAACACGAAAATTTGCTCACTATTTGCATGACGTGTACGTGAGCTTGTTTCAACTGATTGACAGAATAGCAAGCAGCAACTTTGGGTCGGTTCGAGAAGAAGCTCATGAGTACAAAAATATCTTCGTCCCAGCAAGGGGATAGAACGGTCGCTTTCGTTGGAAACTAACGATGCCCGGACCACGACATGCGTTTCCTGATTTAGCCAAGATATTGCAGTGGCAACCTTTGTCGAAAGAAAGAGTGTTGCTTGGCAGGGAAACAGATTTGTGCCAGATGAATAATGATGATGTAGCGAAGCGGTTGCGAAAGACTTCGCGAAAGCCTCGACAAACAAAGAAAAAGGGAAGACGGATAGTGGTGAAGAGCAGTCGGGTGGTCTAGGCCAGCGAAAGCAGGATGATCCATCGTTGACGAAGTCGCCAGCACGAAAGGGTGAAGCAGAGGCAGTACAGGAACAAGATCATACATCACCAGAAAGATTCAAGACACCGAAAAGATGCCTGATGGAGCACATACGACCACGGCGCTCGCAGGAAGTGAATTTGTGCCATTGTCTATACAGCATATTGCTACATTTATTTCAAGTTTAAAGAAGGACTTGAATATGCTGCATCAGAAGATGAGAAGAAGAATCTGTGTTGGCAAATCCTTGCTCTTTCACACGAGAAGTCTCCATTGCCATTTGTCGAAAATGCGTTGAAGTTTATACGCGATAATTTTGAAAAGGAAAATGAAAGTGTTTCGATAATCGCCAAACCTGGGAAAAAGGATGTACTGTGTGGGAAGGGGCACCGCAAATGCATTCCGTACCTTGATCGCACATTGGACTTCAAGAAAATGCACTTGTCAGCAGCTAATCAGGCAGAAAAATATGAGGTGCAGCGTACCATTTACACAACTCTAAAAGGAGGTTTCGTTTCCTCGAGATGACAGAAAAAAAGGGTGGAAGGAAAAAACATACGATGGTGGAATGGCGTATATTAGATCGCGAATGAAACGTGTGTGTAACGAAAAGAAGAGGGCATGACGCCGTCAATAAATGAATTGGAGGCCGGACCAGGTCCATTTGAAAGTACATCTCTACCGCCAAATGGTATTGTAGTACGTAAACGCGATGAACCAAAGGGACATCCACCAAACATGGCTTTCCGTCGGATAATCCGAAGAGCTGCAGATGCCACGTTTGAAAGTCGAACAGAAAGCGCTAAGGACAATATTGCAGGTGAAGTGCTAGAGGAGATGCGGAAAAAGGTTACATCTTTGTCAATAAAGAGGAAAACGTTTGGAAAGGTGTCAACACAGAAAAAGTAAGGAAAGAGGTTCGGGATCGTCTAAGGAAATCAGTGTACTTTGGGAAACAAAGTACGGTGACGGAAAGAGGAAAGCTGGTGACGACAATGATGCTGGCATTGAATGCAAGCAACCTTCAAAACAGCGGATGACAGGAAGTTTGAAAGCTGGTGAGAGGATGATGCTTGTATTGAATGCAATAAGCCTTCAAAAGAGCGGATGACAGGAAGTAAGAAAGCTGGTGACGAGGATGATGCTTGTATTGAATGCAATAAGCCTTCAAAGCACTCGTGTCGGAAATGTAAGAAGCATGTATGTTCCATGTGTTGCAATGAAAGAGAAAGCTCGAAAACACTTGGTGGTGCAACGTGTGTTTCAATAGACAAAGTGTTTGGAAGCAAACATTAATTCGGGACGGCAATTACAGTACTTCGGATGAAGAATGCAAGAAATGAGTTCATCGTAGTCGTACATGCTGTATGTAGTAGCCTATTTGAAGGTCAAAATTTGTACACCAAATAGTCGTCTTCTTACTGTCATAGTGTTACTTGTTCATTCGTGACTATTTGAAGAACAAAATTGTACACCAAATAGTCGTCATCGTACTGTCATAGTGTTACTTGTTCATTCGTGACTATTTGAAGATCGAAATTGTACACCATATAGTCGTCATCGTACTGTCATACTGTTACTTGTTCATTCGTGACTATTTGAAGATCGAAATTCGTACACCAAATAGTCGTCTTCTTACTGTCATACTGTTACTTGTCCATTCGCGACTATTTGAAGATCGAAATTTGTACACCAAATAGTCGCATCGTACTGACATACTGTTACTTGTTCATTCGTGACTATTTGAAGATCGAAATTCGTACACCAAATAGTCGTCTTCTTACTGGCATACTGTTACTTGTCCATTCGCGACTATTTGAAGATCGAAATTTGTACACCAAATAGTCGCATCGTACTGACATACTGTTACTTGTTCATTCGTGACTATTTGAAGATCGAAATTCGTACACCAAATAGTCGTCTTCTTACTGGCATACTGTTACTTGTTCATTCGTGACTATTTGAAGATCGAAATTCGTACACAAAATAGTCGTCATCATACTGACACACTGTTACTTGTCCATTCGAGACTATTTGAAGATCGAAATTCGTACAGAAAGAAAGTTCTGTTGGTGTTGATTAAGAAGAAAAGTGTACTTGTATTCAAGGAGATTTGCAACCCTACTAGGTTGTAATCGAATACAAAGTAATGTAAGTTCGAGTGATTCAAAACAAGGGAAACACATGAATCACTGATAGAAGGAGATATGTAGCAGTTATCTTTCTGGCATGACAAAGGGTTGACATGCGCGTTAGGAAAAGCGCCGACAGAAGTCAACAACAAAGATTCCGTGTTTTGTCAGCCATTCAAATTTCCGATGTCTTCAAAAATCTTCTACAGGAGGACTCACTGTAGTTTATTACTGTGACGTGGGTGCTGACGTCAAATTGGTGAAACCTAATCGGATCTGGATGGAATTATTAGGAGCTCGAATCATCAATAACCTCTTGATTCGTGTTTCAGTGTGATTTTAGTCGTCGTCTTCGTTCCACTCTGATCTTATGCTTCTCCGAACTTCAGATGGTATGGGGCTCTACTGGTTTTTACACGTTGCTTTCAAGTTGTCATTAAAGGAGACTCGCAGTTGTACGAAGGTCTCTCATCACATCACTTGAACCTTGGTCTGTAAAGAGTTCAGAGTGCAGTACAGTTATCGATGGGGAAAGAGTATGCTTCAACATCCCATGGGGGCGCCGCTGAGCTAACAACTCTCGCGGAACCTTTGCTGCAACTTGAACCAACAACGAATAAAGACCTTGCAAACACAACAATCGTAGTCGAAGACGATAATATTGAACAGCCTCAAGACGAGCAAAATCAGACGTGGAGTCGTGGGGAAAAGCAACCAGTGTTGTGTCATGATGGCATTTGGGCACTTCTCTTCGTCGCGCAAGTTGTTGTTATTGCGGCCCTTGGGATCGCTTGGGGCTTGGGTGGCAGTTGGCCTACGGGTTATGATTCTCCAGACACAGACTTCAACAACAATCAAGATACGCACATCTACTTCTCTGATTTTGCAATTCTGCTCCTTTGGACGTCCTTGGGCGCCACCGCCATCAGCTCTCTTGCATTGTTCGTCATGACTCGTTGGGCAAAAGTCTTGATTCAGTTATCCTTCCTCTTTAACATTGTCATGTCTCTTGCTATTGCAATTCTCTGCTTCGCTGAGAATCAAATTGCGACCGGAGTCATGGCTCTCATTTTCAGCCTACTTGGAATTTGTTACGCTTGGTCGGTGTGGCGTATCGTTCCCTGGGCTGCTTCCAATCTTACAACAGCTGTTACAGCCATTGCTACAAACTTTGGTGTCGTTTTCATCGGGCTGGCCATCATGATGCTTACGATTGGGTTCACAGTGCTGTGGCTCTTGGCAATTATTGGAGTGACTATGCACACTACAGTTTGTACAAACACCACTACCACGGATGGCTCTGCCGGATCATGCGAGAGTCATCTCAATGAAATCATCTTTGCGCTCTTTTTGCTGTCGCTGTATTGGACGTTCCAAGTTTTCAAGGTGAGTGGGTACTTGGGTACTACCGGCAGGCCTACTCAGTACCAGGTACTACGTGTCCGACAATATGATTCTCCTCGCTCCGATACTGACGCAACCACCATCCTTTCACACTAGAACCTCCTGCATGTAACAGTCGCCGGGGTCATTGGTACGTGGTGGTTTGCTCCCCACGAAGCCAGATCATGCTGCTCTTCCTCGGTTAAGGATTCCTTGGTGCGGGCCTCCACGACTTCGTTCGGCAGCATATGCCTCGGAAGTTTGCTCGTTGCTGCGTTACAAACCTTGTATCAAATCGTATACTATGCACGTCGACGCATTCGAGGCCACTCAGTCTTGCTCTGTCTCTTGGAATGTATCGCCGATTTCCTTCAAAACTTGATGGAGTACTTCAATAAGTGGGGCTTTGTCTACGTTGGATTGTATGGTTACACCTATTGGGAAGCAGGCCCAAAAGTCATGACACTTTTTTCGGAACGCGGTTGGTCTGCCATTCTGAACGATCAACTGGTCTACCGAGTCCTGAATTGGATGTCGTTAATTATCGGGACCGTTTCAGGACTCGTAGGTGCATCAGTGGTTCAAGTTTGTCCCCAAATGCTCAGGGGCGTAGATGCCGATGCGGAAATTTGGGTTGCGTTTTTTATTGGTCTCGTCATTGGCGGCGCCTTGTCCAACATCTTGTTGAGCATTATTGCCAGTGCAGTTGACACGGTGCTTGTATGCTTTGCCGAAGCACCGCTGGAATTTCGTCTGGCCTATCCCGAACTCAGTGAACGTATGGAGGAAGCCTGGCTAGCAACCTTTCCGGGCGAGTTTCGACTTGTTGCGGACCATACAATGGTATAGATGGCATTAGGTTCGTCGATGGAAGTGATTAGGTTGTCCGGTGCGTGTTCTGGAGTTCTCGTGGACATGGAGAATGCGCAGTTTATATTTTTAGGTTTCATATGCATAGCACGCCAACCTGTTGAGAGAAAATGGGTTTTATGTCCATAACTCTGTAGCAACCATTACTCCTACTAAATAAGCTACCTGGTACTAGAGCGCCGGTATGCATAACTATCGTAGACCATAGTCATATGATACTCGGAGGCTCGGAGGCCGGAGTTCAAGGTTCGAGGTACTACTACTACTAGGAGTACTGTTTAAGTTACGCCGTCATGATCGGTAACTTACTTACCACAAGAGAGAGAAAGAGATCAACAACAAAACGTAAACGAACTTATAACTTCGTAGATTACTCTTGTCTAATCCCGGTTGTTTCACGATTAATAGTTTGACTGGCACCATGACCCGTACGGTCATAGGCAGTATGACTCGGACATAGTACGGTCCGACTTGAACAGTCCCCGCGAACTATGTATCGTGAACCTACCCAAACCAAATCTCTCACATAACATATACCTGCTTATAAGGGCCCACGAGACAAAGCTCGCGCAGGAGGTACCTGGACCAAGCATGGTCGGAAACCTAGGGCATCAGAAGTTGAACAAGATAGATTGGATCAGTTCCTTGCGTCTCTCAGCATGTAGTACTTTCGTGAACAAATCCGAGAGGTTCGTGGTCGTATCTTCCTTGTGCACTTGTAGCACTCCAGCGGCAGCTGCCTCCCGAACCGCATGATAATTAATAGCGTTGTGTTTCTTGGATAAGACGGACTCCGGGATACTGGTATTTTTCACGACGCCTTGGTTGTCACAGTACACTTGCGCTGGTCCATCAATCGGGACCCCAAACATCCGTAACTTGTACCGCATTGCCATAATCATGTCGCGTGCCGTCCGTAACGCAACAAATTCACTCCCAAACGTCGATGTTTCGACCGTATTCTGTCTGCGACTTAGCCATTGAATTGGTGAGTTTTGCACAAATAATAAAATACCCGTGTGAGATCGCCGAGTCACTACATTACCGGCATGATTTGCATCAACAAACACGTGTATCGAAACCGGTTTTCCCAGTGGTTCCGGCATCTTTGGCGGCAATTCCTCCTCTAACACTTCATAAAAGGCAGACCAGTCCGGACGATGGTAAGTCGGATCGACTGGTTCCTGATCTGTCGAGTCAAAAATGATGCGGGACTTTTCATGCTTCATCAAATAAGCAAAGATGTGGTATGTGGCCTCGAGATGTCCGACGCGGGGTAGCGCCAAATGTTGTGAGAGCAATGCGACCTCGGTGTAAATGTCAAGTCTACCGAGTTCCACTGCCCATCGTAACACACCAATCAAATTTTGATATCGAGTCGCAAGCTTGTCGCCCAATTCATCCGTCGTATCCACCTCTGGTCGATAGGTGGAACTCGAGAATGGTGTCTTCGCCGTTGACTTGAGCGAACGTCCTTCCTCTTGTAGTAAAATCTTCACGTTTTTAACTGCGTTCTGCACGTATGTTCGTGCCGAAAAAGACCAATACTCGCGACCACTCGGGTCTTTCGGTTTCTGTACCTTTTCCACATCCGCCCCCAAGTATCTTGTCGGCGGGCCAATACTTGACGGGTTCAATTCATAGTTTGCTTGAATCACTTTCAGATGCTCTTCGGGGGCATGCGATATTATTAACACATCATCAACATAAACAAGGATATACTCATAATATTTTGTTCCGTCAGGCTTGGTAAATGGTCTGATATAAACGTCAGGATCGGCAATCGATGGTTGAAAACCCATGTCACGAATCGAGTTGTTGAACATTGCTCGCCAAGATGCACCACTCGACTTCAACCCATAGAGTGCACGTACAATCTTGATCACCGTTCCCTGTCGCGACCCAAACTCCGGACCAGCGACGAACCAAACTTTCTCTCGACATGGTGCGTTCAGATACGCGTTGCCTACATCGCAGGCCAGTATATCCAAGTCGTTCAAGGCCGCAAGGAGAAATGCAATCCGAACACTGTCTCGGCTCACAACACTCGAATAAGTGATACTCGCAGGTGGTTCCGTTAGATGACCGCCAGCAACAAACCTCGCTTTCCTCGTTAAGTCCATTTTTACATCAAAAATCATATGGCATTTTATTTCCTGGAATCCGACATAATTACCTTTTGCCAATCCTTCTCGTATCTGCTGCGGGGTGACACTCTCGTCATACTCGAGCGCAATCATTACCTTTTTCAACTCCTTTTGTATCGCATTCCACCAAAAATCTGTCCCCGTTTCCTGGTCAATCTGCAATGCTTCCTGTACTGAATGGGGTAATCGAACTCCGTATTTGTGACTGGTCTTCCAATATCGGCTTTTCACTTTCCCAATTATCCGATTTCGCATTCGCAGAGTCTCCGATACCCACCATTTGAATGCCGGTTCCTCTTGGATCCGATTTGCCACCGCGTATTCGGCCAATTCAATAGGATTCGAATCTTTAAATACTTCATATCAATCCAGTCTGTCGATCCGTCTTTCCATTGACACAGCAATTTCCAACCTTTCGTGGTCTTCTTTGGAATCCGTTTACCGCGTTTCGTCGAAATGAATCCATTATCTGTTCGTAACGCGCGCTTGTCGGCCTTGTGATCGATAATCTCATCAAGGATTGCGTGTCGTCGCCCTTCGTCGTCACATTGTGCAAATATATTCTCGGCGATCACGTTTGCATGATAACGCATTGTAGTTCCATCTTCCAGTTCACAGTCGTATTCACGCGTGTCGAGCAAAGGGTTTTTATGACGCTTACCAATTGGATTACCTTGATTGTCTCGCGCTCGTTTCACCACTCTGGCCATTGCAGCGTCTCCATCTTGGTTTATCATAAATTCCGAGTTCAGATACTGATCAAAAGTTTCAAATTCGATATCGTCGGCATCTATCTTCGCCGGCTGATTCATGTCCCCGTATTCCTCGGCGAGGGGAATATCATCAGCGGTGTTATCAGTGGGATCAGGATCGTCCTGGAGATAGAAAACAGGGTTAGGGTGTTCGATGTGATAATTGTCATCACTCAAGCGGGTGAGAAGTGTGGCATCAAAAGCGGAGACGCGATCACGAATTGCGTCGGTCGCCATATCGGAAATTGTGATATGCTGGACTGTTGACCGTGCAATCACATGACCGGCTTCGGTCAGTACCCAATATGTCATGTCACTTCCAATCCGATGTGCGATGCCGAGCCAGCGTCCAATCTTTGCCTGCTCGTTGTTCATGTCAGTCTTTTGGTGATCCCAGTACCACACGCGATCATAAAAATCGAAGTCCAGCCACTCAGAGATGTCCACGGTTTGTCCCAGGACACGTTCGATACCCGGACGCCTCTCGTGGCCTCGCGCAATGATCGATTGAATTTCAGAGATGTATACTAACCCATAATCCCATAATCGAGCTGGGACGTGATTTTCACGCATTCGATTCTTCCACTTGTTCTTTATTTCTCGGATCTCCGTCTCAGCTCTATGATTCTGTGTTGTTCCTCGTCCCTTTTCAGCCGGTAACAAACGAATATTATTTCGTCGTATGACTTTATGAACGTCAGTGTGTTTTCCCGTTTGTTCCGTCGCAAAATCGCAAATTAGGGTCCCCGGAATTCCAACATCATCAATAAATTCACTTAGTTGTTGCGCAATATTGTAACTTGACTTGGATTCCATGGGATAAACACGAGTAAACGATCCGTTTGTGATCAGCTGCGCACAAGTATTGCCATTTAACGATTTCACCTTTGAAAACAAGGTATCCATATAAAAAGTATCAGCAAGCCTCCGTTTGTGCAAGTTCAAATGATCCACACGGTAGCGCCGATGCAACGGGTGAATTGCATGTCGCACACCCCGTTGCGTTGTTGTCTTCAAGGTCCGTTGAGCCGTCTCAATGCCACAACGGAACTTTCGTGCAACCGTTTCAGCGTTCACCTGTGAGTGTCGGTCCTTACTTCCCACAAACGAAATATTTGAATCACGATGAGCTGTCGCCACCTTGACTGTACCAATCATGCGTCGGATGAAAGTCGCTTCGTCAAACGGAGTTAACTCATTGTAACCAATAGAATCGTCCGTCGGTTTTGTATTCATGGACATTAGTTCTCGTCGTGTTAGTGTTTCAATTAGCGGCACATCAGTAGATTCTGTCATTATACTTGCAATAGTCACAGCGGACGGATCCCATACCGAGTCATCGGTTACCTGGATTACTTTACAATTCTCCAATTCCCATTCTGTCGGTGCTCGCGTTTCGAAGTATACTGTTGTGCCATCCATCTTAAAAGGGATATGACTCTCTTCGTCTGGGAAATTCCAAACGGTCGAGCCTTGTCTGTTGGGTCATCCGATACTTTGACCCCATAATGTCGCAATTGATTCGGGTTAATTAGACTCATTTTCATTTTCTTACCATACCAAAGTACTTGGTTAAAACGCAAAATTACAGTCACGCCAGTCGTCTCGTCGGTATACGCTGTAGCCGCATTCACCACCGATACATTTGTAATCGGCTGGTAATCATTCGTATAGGGTGTGACATCACATTGTTCGCCTGTAAACTCCAATATCACAAAGTTCGGTCCGGCAACGCAAGTGTCGGCATGAGAATCCATTTCACACCTCGCCACTGTACCTTCAACGCTAAGAAATTCATTGCCACGGGACACTGCATTGACGGATCTGCACCTGTTGCCAGATTTGATCGCTGCCACAGTTGATTGCCCCACCACCTCACATTCGCATGGCGCTGGGGGTGTTAGTCAGTAGTCGCGTCGGGGTCCAAATCGAGCACCAGCTCTTCCGCCACGATCGCTACCAGCAGCCGGAGCCCGAGCTACTGCAGCGCTCGAAGTGTCAGCATCATATTCGATGATCTCTGTGGATACATTGTTTGACGTCGCAGCGATCGCCCGGGTCTGATCAGTCGTCGCACGGTTGTCCGTCGCATATCCTCGGCCACCAGAGCGTCCCGAATTATATCCGTAACCTCTGCCGCCGCCGCGACCAGAACCACCTCCACGACCGTCGAAACGGCCAGAACCACGGTTTGCGAGGTACTCACGGCGCTGGTGAATGTAGGCAATGCCACCGCACGAGCGAAGCTTATCCCATTCATCCGTCGTAAAGTTTCGATTGATGTCGGATACATCAACACCATTCATAACAACTTTCATCTTACCGGTATTGTTTCCGCGTCCCCCACGATTCCCGGAACGTCCACTTCCACGTCCTCGGCCAGTCTTCGTTGTTGTCGTTGCAGCCCCAATGGAACGCTTGCCTTTATTTGGGTCGGAAAGGGCAAAACGACTGGAGATTGTACGGGACAATGCCATGCAAGCGCCTTCAAAATCGTGCGAATAACGATCACGCACAATTCCCATTGTAGTTTGCACCTGAATATCATCACATCGCATACTTTTGAGCAAAAACTGTACCTTCTGTTGGACATACATAGGTTGATCGGCGTCTTCCAACTCTTTGAATGCTTCGTTCATTCGAGTCAAGTATTTCTCGAAAGGAAAGGACGCCTCGCTTTTCCAGAATAGCGCCTCGAGCTTAGCAGTTGCGGCCGCTGCGCGCCTCATATCATGAGCCTCACCAACATAATGATCGCGAAGTAACAAGTGCGCAGCACGACCGTCGCCATCCGTTACCTTTTCGAACCAAGTTGCGCCGTCCGTCTTCGTCAGAAGGTCCTTAAACAGGTGATAAACTTCACGGTTGTCTTCTCTGTATTCATCGGTATCAAAGGAAGCCGCCCATAAAGCACGAGTGTACTCATCCGGGGCGTTAAACGGATCAACATTTTCCGGGCGAATGACATATGACAAAGGCACACCAGCTTTACCTTTACGGGAGTCCAAGTAATTGGACACTTTCTTGATCCAGTTCTTATAGTCAGCTGCGTTAAACGCCTCTGGGTAATAGAGCTTCGAGTCAGATTCCTTTCCTGTCTTTGCCACAGACATCTCACGAATCAACTTTGCGATCATCTCATCGTTCAACTCGACAAAGTCAAGCGGAGAATTTTCACGAAGTTTCTTATTAACCCAGAACTTGACCGCCTTGAGCTTCTTGGTGCGGGACAAGCCCATCTGGACTCTGAGGGGGGCTGGAGTGCGCTTGGAATTGCGATCGGCCATCGTATCCAACTCAGCGTCCGTGTAGTTTGCGAGTTCTTCGACTGACTCCAAACCTTCAAACTCAATAAGGCGCGTTTGGGAGGGAATATCCCTCAACCCACACACATGTAAAATGAATCGCATCTGCTGATGCTCCAACTCGGGAAACATAGCGTCAAGGATAGCGTCGAGGTCAACGGCAACGGGGATAACAGGATCCATGGTGTCTGTAAAGGGGTTATAACAACCACTCAGTGTGTGACTATATAAATACCATCGACGATCGGACAACATATCACTATGTGACCGTTGTGACCATGGGCATCACCGTCGTGCCTTGGGTGATCAACCTTCGGCTTTCTCGCATACGAACACAAAGGCTGAAGATCAGACCAATGTGACCTGTGATCGGAGAGCGACCCCATGACGGTGGCCAACCTTAATCGCTCATAGCTCACGATCACAGCACCTCCTCGCTCCTATTGGCAGAGGGATGGCAAGGCTCTACGTTGTCTTTTCGATCGACCATTAACATTCATACATTCTTTGCAACTGGGTCTGATAAACTGTTTAAGTTACACCGTCATGATCGGTAACTTACTTACCACAAGAGAGAGAAAGAGATCAACAACAAAACGTAAACGAACTTATAACTTCGTAGATTACTCTTGTCTAATCCCGGTTGTTTCACGATTAATAGTTTGACTGGCACCATGACCCGTACGGTCATAGGCAGTATGACTCGGACATAGTACGGTCCGACTTGAACAGTACTTGTACTGTACTACAAGTCCCAAATCTCAGCTTTCAATCGCACTCATTGCAGATTGCAGGTTGTAATTACCTGAAGTCTGTACATCAGAGTTGCTTGTCACATCGTCACGTCGTCACGTCGTCACATCAGCTCATCAACGTTGCCGAAATGCCGCTATGAATCGACAGGACAATACAGGAAACAGGGCAGGGCTCTCGGACTTGCCTCCGGAGCTCTTCTCCAATATTCTAGCCTCATTCTGTGATGGAAAATCAATATCGACATTTTTATTGGCATCCCAAGTCTCGCATAACTTCGATGCCTTTGACACCGTTCAAAATTGCTTGGTGGTACGATACGAAGATCTCTCCGAGAAAATAAAGGATCCAGATATTACAGAGACGCTACAGATTCTGATCCAGAAGATTCGTGCATGTGAACGCTCCTTTCTACTCCACACTGTCAAGTTATTCTCGGAAGCGTGCGCAATGTTGGACTATTTCGAAACCCATTTGCTGTTTGGTCGTCATTGGTTAATATGGTGTGGTGACGTTGAGTGCTTTTATGGAAAGATTCAAGCGTTCATTACCTCGCCATATTGGTCAATAAGTGCTATTGCCAGTTGGTATCGAGATTTGGAGTTGACTCAATTCTCCTTGGTGCGACCTAGAGTTCCAATTCATCGACCCGCAGGATTCCCTTTCGGTTCCATTGTAGGAAGAGGCCTTCACGATTCTCATCTAATTGATCGCCTGAGGGTCAAGCTGGATCCTAACATTGAATCACCTGAATATTGGAAAGGAATGATGACTGCAATTCAATTCGCCTATGATCTCGATCCGTCGCTCGTTATTACAACACATTCGTATCCTACACTTGAGGGCGAAGGAAAGGTTCACGTTCCGAAGTGGCTTCCCATCGAAAAGTCATTATGCTGTTATTGGGATGACTTTGAAGCCTACGATGACGACGATCTGCTCAACCTCGGCGAACACATTATTCGACTCATGCAACGTTTCAGTGCCATGAATTCTCCGCCTTTTGCGTCAAGAACTGGACAAACATCAACGCCATCTTTCCGGGAATCGTGGATCATGACTGTTAAGGAACATCAAGGCACTGCCGATGGCGAAGTGGACGACGACGACGAGTCCGATGATGCCTCTGAAGATGAATCTGGACCATAGAACGGTCCGTTAGTCAACTACCTAAACCATGACAGGTGCTGTACCTAAGTGTTAACATGTAATTGTCCCCCTACTCTATGGATTCTCGCTACGACTGTTCGTCGCCATTACCCATACCTGAGTGTGAGGCATGATCGTCCATCCCAAAGACAAAAATTGGAGTATTGGCAGGCGGAGCCTGACTCGGAGGCGCATGACAGTATTCCAAGGAGTCCAAGGCTTCCGCGTTGCCATCCGCCCACAGCAAAAACTTGGACAACTGGTTGGCATGCAAGATGGACGTGAACTGGTTGGCGATCTGCGCCACTCCTTCATTCCACAACCAGGCCTTGTCTTTCATGGCATCGAGACATTGAATAAACGTTTCCATCGCCTGAACTTCTTTTTCGAGACCTCGACAGGCATGGCGAATATTCTCTTTTTGATGGTCTGTCAAATTGAGTAGAGACTGCAACTCACGCGAAAGTTCATCATTTGGATTTTCGACAACGTTAAGTAGGACTTCTTGTTCACGCTGGGTCTCGCGCAAAAATTCAACTTGCTTGCGTTGCTGTTGGACAATATCTTGAATGAGTTGAACGCGTTCCTCGTTGGAAAGTTCTTGCTGACCTCGTTCCATGCTCAGAGCTTCCAAAAGCGCCTCGTGAGAGGTTCCCCAAGTGTGAGCCTTGAGCTTTTGCAAACTGGCTTCCAAGACTCCAACTTCGCCTTCGTAAGAGTCAACCTGAACAGTACAAGCGCGAAGCACACGTCCATTATGTAAGCAATCGAGTAGCAAATAAGAAAGTAACTTCAAAACTGCATTTACTTACCAAATTCTTCTTTCTCAATCTTCTCAATCGGGCCGACGCTCGGTTTCTCGCCAGTCTCTTTTTTCTCTTTTCTTCTTCAGCTTGGGCTCGAGCCGCGTATGATTGCATATCGGGAAGCGAGAGAGACCTTGATCCAGTCGGCTGTGGAACAGGGTGATGCGGGGGTTGAAGTGGCTGCTGCTGCTGTGGCGGTTGCTGTTGCGGCGGTTGTGGTTGCTGCTGGTGGAGGTGGTGATGATGGAGTTGATGATGCACCACCGGAAGCTGTTGCTGAGAAGGTGGTTGTGCCAAGTGAATCGGAGCATGAATTGGGGGAGGTCCTGTCAAAGGATTTGGGACCAGAGTATTGACCAAGGTTGGATCATTTGGTTGTCCTTGGAACTGCTGAAGATTAGGACAAGAGGCAGACATTTGTTGTGATTGCTGAAGACGCGCAGCTGCCTCGGCGCCACGACGATAGGCTTCTTGGAGGGCCTTAGCATAGTCATCAGTGGATTCAGGAAGAGGAATCTCTTGGAGTTGACTGGAGGGAATGGGTGGCAAAGCAATAGGTATATTCGTGTTGGTTGGTTGCGGTATGCCATGCATTTGTTGTTGCTGCTGCTGATGATGCTGCTGATGTTGCTGATGATTCTGCTGTTGCTGCTGCTGATCCATCTGATGATGCTGATTAATCTGCGGATGGTTCTGCTGGTGGTTCTGCGAATGGTTCTGCTGTGCCGCAAAGGTAGGCAATGGAGGAGTCCTCCACTGTCCTGTCATCGCCTGTCGCTTAGCATTCTCGATGCTGCTGGTGTCCGTCATTTTCAAGAAAGTTGTGCTTCACTTGTAGTAGAGAAAGCAAGCCGCTGAGCTCTCAACTTCGTATAGTATTATCTCACTTCTCAACTCTCAGTTGATCAGAAGTATAACAAGCACACAACAGCAACGGCCTTATTGCCATCAATCACGGAAAATGGTATACATCTGAGAGCGTCGTGGCGAGCCACACTCCGTATGCTTGTACTGCATCTCTGAGTACTCCGAGTACTCTAGTAGGTACAGCAGTAGGCATGTACACCCAACCGGAGCAAGTAGAAACTCACGGCTCGGATGGAAAGGGGAGTCGGGAGAATGTGAAATCTTGCTGACGGATGCTCTGACACTAAAACCACATACACTGATGAATGTACTGTATATGTTTTATGTACTGTACCAGTCTGGGGGGCGGCCATTGGCCGCGGTTGTTGCACGACGGTAGAGGAGGTCTGGTAAGTTATACGCATTGGAATCTGGAATTCAAAATACATTTTCCAGTACTCTGGACATTGGACATGTAGTTTTCTACTGCAAAATTTGTACCATGGAATCTGGAATTCAAAATACATTTTCCAGTATTTCTAGACAGATCGAACAAACTGGATATGGCATTAACGGAGTACTTGTACATAAAATTGTTGTCCGTTCTACACAACGATTCGTACCACGTTATACAATATACATTTCTGGACACAGTGTAAAAAAGTTTTCATGTAGATTTCTACTGAAAAATTTGTACCATGTACTTTTCTACCGCAAATGCTACGTCAGTACGTGGATTAAAAAATAAATATATACGATTACTTTTGAAAATACAGTACGACAATATCTGAGTTATCTTAGAGCATCCTCACCGCTGGAGCTAAATCTGAGATATGACCCGATAGGACCATTTGCGTCGACAATTTTGTCCAAAATGCATGGCACCGCTTGGGCTCGATACCTCAGATTTCGCGCCCCTCGGGCGCGAAATCTGAATTAGGGCGCCAGAATTCAGCAAAATCGATGAATTCTGGCGCCGGCGCCAGATTCTCGCGCCCCTCGTTTTGTCCTATTTGACCCATTCGAATAAAACATTAACCAATAGAATTTTATCACGGATGCCGATGCACACCGTGACTCATGTCAGTTTGTCTGTCATCTGTATGGAAAAATTGACATCATCTCGGAAGAGGATGATGACACCATGGAAACAATGACGAGATCCGGCACAAGCAGATTTCTTCTGGTACCAGTAGTACAGGTACTCTACTAGGGTTTCTACTAGTCGTATAACACCCAACAAGAGGTGCTTTGCCGGTTTTTTTTCTCGCCTGTCCTCTTCCATGATTTTGTAGAATTTCTTGCTGCCACTACCGGTACTGGTAGTACTACTTGGAGTGCCAGTACTCCAGGTACAGGTAGTGCATACAACGCAAGTTCCACATTCCATTACCACCGCGTCATACAGAAAAAGCAGTCTAATTTACAGAGTGCGTGTCAGATTTTAATCCTGCTGCTCGAAAAAATTGTGAAAGCGGTGCGAGAAAGATACCACAAATATGTCCAAAATAGGTTTCTAAAGGCGCGAGACCAATTTGTCCGATTCAGATTTAGCTCCAGCGGTGAGGATGCTCTTAGGTATATCCTACTATATTATAAATTAATTGTGTGCGTGTGTGCGTGCGTGCGTCCGTCTGTTACGGAGTATGACCACTCTGGGGTACTGGATGAAATGAATACTGTCTGAATTTTTTCACTTCGCCAGGGTTGAGTACTGAAAGTAAACAGTAACAGTAAAAGTAGTGGTACGGAGTACGACCAGGTTGGGGGTACTGTACGTCCAGTTTCCTGTAGTAGACACTCCGATCAAATGTGAGGTACCCACTAGTATAATAATAATAATATTAAAGGGCACAGGGTGTATTGCATGTATGTTGGCATGCACGAATGGGTGTATGATATTCTTTAATGCATGTGTAGAATATGATGATATGTCACATGATATGTCAACACGCAACCGCACTCGGATAGAACCGGCTTGAAACGCACCTATGCCCTGGTAAGACTATGCATGTAGCGTTGTAGATGCTACGTGAAAGAACTCCAGTTTTCTCCGTCGGGGTGCAGAGAGCCAAACTTGGAGTGACTCCGAACTCCGAACTCCGAACTCCGAGACTCTGTTTGGAGGGGAGGTCATGCATGCGATAAATTTATCGTTTTTCACTTAAGTTTAAACCATCATTTACCGGAATTGCGAACTACGGTAGACTCCACAGTAAAAATTAAAACTACTGCTACGTGCCGGTTGACCTCGGGGGGTACTGGAGTATGGTCCACCACCCGATGACATCAACACATAACAAAATATTACATATGCATCTATACAAAGTAGATATGTTTCGCCAACTCCCCCTGCTATGCATACTGTGCAGTTCCACCGCACATGGTACATAAAAAAAAAGTGTACCAGGTACCAGGTACTGTACAAAGCACCAGCTATCATATGACATACACATTAAGTACAGTACACGTACGCTGTAATCCGAACACACATTCCCCCGTACTTTTCTAGTGTTCACCGACCGCCACGCCGCCACCTCGGATTTCTGCTTGTTCAAAACATTGACCGGCTCCGACACGATTGACATGACATTCAAGGTATGAATAGAATTCCATCTCATGGTCAAGGCAAGGAAACCGAGGTATCAACCATTTCTATCATCTACGATTTGATCCTATTGAAAATCGAAACAACACTTCGAGCGGATGATACATATGTTGCAGATGACGACGAATGTTCTACGCTTCACATTGGTCATCTCTATTCTCCATTGTGTGACGGCTTTTTCAAGTAATTACATATCATCACAGGCACAAACTCTGAAAGCCGCCGCATCAAAGCCTTGGATCAATGATAATGTCAGGGTGTTCCAACCATCACTTTCGTGCGACAATCCTTTTGTCAACCTGGTTCCACCCATGGGACGAGGTTGTGATATATCCGTCAATTGGAGTGATCCTCATGAGGGTGCTCAAGACCTAGCCGAAAAATGCTTTCCAAACGAAGAGAAAAAAGCAAGTGATGCTGCAACGATTTTGGAGGAAGCCATGGAGCGCTTCAAAGTTATCACTCTTGAGGAGGGGGTGGTGAATCCTTCTTTCAAAGCTCGGATAGTAGCCAGTCGAGGATCATTCGGCGTGAAGTGTCCCAGATGGCATTACGACCATGTGCAGCTTCGACACATCCAAGCTCTTGTTGGACCAGGTTGCGATTATTTAGTATCAGACATGGGTGTCGATCGATCGATTGTGAATCAAGCTGACGAGGGTGAAACAAAGGAAATCAACAAAGGTATAGTAGATCCTGTGGTTGCCAGTGTTCGTCATGGACGAGAAGGTGAGGCAGTCGTCCTGAGGGGCATGGATGGATGTTGTAGGCCAGCAGTGCACAAGTCTCCCGACCTCCAATGGTGGCAAGGAAGAGTTCTGATGACATTTGACATCATGCCGTCATATTACTGTAGTTCTAGCTAGTAGAAGTTGTCTATTGTCTCGTACAGTACTACTACTCCTCCAGAGTCCAGTGTGCCACTATCGATTCTGTCTTCCGGTTAGTTGTACCAGTACAGTACTTCGAGCTTCGAGTACCACATACAATGTATCGGTGCAAAAGGTAACAGTGCTACCTGGACGTGCTACCACATATGCATGTGACATATGTTCAGATACCTCCTACCTCCTGCCTCATCCTCAACTTCACGACGAAGAATGAGCCCGGCGGACTCCCGGCGCAGGGTGCAGTCGCCAACACCGACAACTCAAGAACACACCCAGTGCCATGTACAATGCCGGTGTTTCATTCAAATCATCATTGTATTGTTTCCCGTCCATGGCTTTGACCACCACGCTTCATCTGGTTCCATTCGTCAATAATTCACGATGATTTCCGACGACCCTCCGATGTGGTTAGTCTACATTGGTCTCTTTTTTGCGATGTGCACGTGCTCATCTGCCGCAGTTGTATTCACCCACTTAACGGATCAGATGGGCGTTCCTCCAGCTTTGTGCGCGAGTTGGCGACTTGCTTGGGTTGACGTTATTCAGTTGCTTCCTTTCATTCTGACCTTGCGAAATGTTCATCGGCAAGATCGTGAACGAGAGTTGGTTCAGCATTGGGAAGTTGAAGGCATTGCACTTCGGGAGGAAGACCCAAATGACGACCCAATAGAGGTGGAGCTGGACCTGGAAGCTCCGCTCTTACCACGTATTTGCGGAGCACTACCTCTGATTATCCTTTCAGGGTCTTGTCTCGGAATTCATTTTTCATCATGGACGTATTCTCTACGTGAAACGTCTTTGACGCATTCCTTGTTATGGGTTTCAATGGGCCCGATTATTGTCAATGGAGGAAGTTGGACCGCGTACTTGCTTGGGTGCAACACTCGATCGCCATCGTGGATTGAGACTGGTGGGGCACTTGTTGGTTTGTCTGGTGCGCTCATTATGCTTCTTGACGTTAATGCGGGGATTAACGAGGCAGGAGCTCCGTCGTTGGCTGGTGATTTGGTTGCTTTATTGGGGGCTGCGGCTGTGTCGGTGTATTTGGTGGTTGGTCGCCATCTCCGTGCGTGGATGCCTTTGTGGATTTACGCTTTCGGTGTTGTTGGAGTCGCGTATGTAACATGTCTTGTGATAGCGTTCGGATTCGGTGAATTGGAGGCCGGCTTTGCCATCTATGGCATGTTCCAGCATCCCTACCTTTGGTATGCTCTTTACCTGGGCGCCGGACCCGGTATTGCAGGACACACTCTCTTGAATTATCTGGTGAAATTTGTCTCACCATTGACAATAGCCACAGCCATGCTGTCGGAGCCTTTGGTTGGGTCTTATCTTGGTTATCTAGCTGGGATGCAATCCATGCCAGGTCTTTACACCTGGTTGGGAGGTGTCGTCCTACTCGTTGGCCTATTCGCAGTCCTATACGGCGAAACAGAAAATGACGATAAAAAAGAAGAGCGATAGCAGCACTATTACCTCCATTTTGGGATTAAGCGTTGTCAGGGTATTCTCCTGTAGTGACAAGATTGCAGTTGTTTGTTATAGCGATCTCTGCTCAACGAGGGACCGCATACGAGTTCCTAACCTCACTTCTTGTCCAATGTCAGTCCTCCTAATTCCTTCTCAATTTCTGCCATATCCTCACCTTTCAAGGGTTCCAGTCCGATTTTATCTTTAATGTATTGTGACATGATTTCTTGCTGGACTGACGTGGGCGGTCTCGCAGCTCGGAACTCACCGGGGCGATCGACGTATTCCATGAGTGCCATTTCAGCGTTATCGCCAGCGCGCCTCTTGCTCAACTTCAAGACTCTCGTGTAGCCTCCCTCCCGTTTCTCATAGCGCGGTCCTAGAACCTCAAAGAGCTTCGTAAGAACAGGCTTCTCAAAAATGATGGCGTTGGCATGACGAATGGCACTGAGCTTGTTGGTAGGTTCGGCCTTGGCTAGGGTGATCATGTGATCAGCTAAACGGCGCAATTCTTTCGCTTTTGGAACAGTGGTCACGATTCGCTCATGCTTTATTAAAGAAGTAACCAAGTTGCGGAGCAGAGCCCATTTGTGGGAGGTCGTCCGTCCCAAACGACGAAATGCAATACGTTTCTTCATCGTCAAATTTTTCTGTGGCTTCGATTGATCGCTGTCAATCTGGTCTAAGTGAGATGGAAGCAGAGTTCACTACGATACCGAGTACCAGGTACAGTACAGTAAATGCCAGTATCTGGCACGCCGAGTAGCTACCATTGCATGTGAGTTGTGAGTTGTGAGTCCAGTTCAAGGTACTTGTACTTGTACTTGTATTTTACGGTACTCTACTACTAGTATTATCTGGAATATACGAAAATACCACCGAAGTGGTATAGCAAATATGCGTATTCATAGATTCTTGAAGAGGCGAGAAATTTAATACGGTATGTAGTACTGTATAATATGTGGAAGGTAGATTTGTGTTGCTACGGTAGTACCCGGTACCGGGATCGGATTGATATCAAAATGCAACGTACGTTCATGCCTCATGCAGAATTGGAGATACACTGTAGAGTACTCGCCGCTCTCTGCAAGTGGTAGAAGTTCGTATATCTTGTAGTAGTAGCCGACTGTGAGTACGTATAGCCTGGTCCCAGTACTAATGAATTACTGTACCGTTAGATTTGGCATTTTAATGATGTAACTACCAGTGTACGAGTACCGAGTACACGTACTTGTACCGAGGCCCCCGCTCCCCCGCACCCCCCCATCCCCCCATCTGCATCCTACTATACCCTCTCAACTCTCAACCCTCAACCCTCAACACTCAACACTCCAGCGATTCGTGGATGAATACACATGGAAAGGAACACAACGGATTTCGCCATAGTGGGCATAAAACATGCCTTCTTACGTCACGAATAGTAGGATTTACTTGTGTGTAATCATAGCTGTTTGATACATTGTATATATGTGTATCTAGAGTCGTGATCTCTACTCTCACCTTACACAAGGTACAGTACTAGTAATCATATGAAGTCTAGTACTGTACTGGTACTCGAGTACTCCAGAATGAACGAAAAGGAGCGCTCGATGGACCATTATATGCACTCTGTACGCGAAGTGAGGAGTACAATACTTGTACCGGTGTGTCACCAGATCACGCAAGACTCAATATGCGAAGCACCTTTCTCAGCTAAAATGTGCTAATTTAAATCGAAATCCCAACTTTTATGCAACAAGATCATGCGCGTCACCAAGCTATGCACCTTGCTTTTTGCTTCCATCTCGGTTGCCTTCTCTTTCGCTAATGAGTTTGATCTTGGCAACCAGCCAATCACGTTCCGTGTTCTTCGCGGCAAGAAACACTCAGCAAAGCAGAATAAGAGCAGGGAAGGCAAGAAAGTTGGGCGTCCAGCTCGTGGTTCGACCTCTGGTGCTGACAACGTCAGTAGCGACGTCTCCGATAATATCTGCCCAGAACAATCTCCTGTCGTTGGCGATACTGATGCTCTGTGCTCCATGGAAGGTCAGATTTGCACCTTCACGTATGAAGCCACCTCTCCTGACGCCATTTGCACGAACCGAGATGAGTGCAAATGCACAAACGGAAAGTGGGATTGTAACCCATCCATCGGCTGTGTCTCTGCCAACCCACCATTCATTATTGCTTGCCCAGCTGAGTCGCCCCTTGTCACCAACGAAACTACGTGTGATGCCGAACACCAAGAAGATCCATGCACATTCGAGTACAGCACCACCTCGGCTGATGCCATTTGCACCAACACTGATGTATGCTCGTGCACAATTGGAACATGGGATTGCAACGTGAGAACAATCGGCTGTGTCTCTGCCAACCCACCATTCATTATTGCTTGCCCAGCTGAGTCGCCCCTTGTCACCAACGAAACCACGTGTGATGCCGAACACCAAGAAGATCCATGCACATTCGAGTACAGCACCACCTCGGCTGATGCCATTTGCACCAACACTGACATATGCTCGTGCACAAGTGGAACATGGGATTGCAACGTGAGAACAATCGGCTGTGTCTCTGCCAACCCACCATTCATTATTGCTTGCCCAGCTGAGTCGCCCCTTGTCACCAACGAAACCACGTGTGATGCCGAACACCAAGAAGATCCGTGCACATTCGAGTACAGCACCACCTCGGCTGATGCCATTTGCACCAACACTGACGTATGTTCGTGTTCAAGTGGAGCATGGGATTGTAACGTGACAACAATAGAGTGTGTCTCTGCCAACCCACCATCTATTGGCAGCAGGACACCGTAGGTATGTGTGCTTGTGGTAGGCTTTTTGAGCTTTTCTGCTTAGCATTGAGCCTATGCGATGTTCCTAATGCTTAAGGGAGGCACGGACATATATTACTTTTGGTCTCCTTACTTGTACGATGCCACAGAATTAGAAAGTGCAAGTACCCTACAGGACTTTACGACCCTACTGGAATACATCGTAAAACTTTAACTTCCACCTTCTGCTGGGATCACCGACCTGTCTAATAAGAGTTGTCACGCGTAGGTCGAACTTCCGTGTAGATTCGAGTGCTGATGCACATGGCTTGCATCTCTTGGAAAAGTAGCTTGCATGCATAAGGAATCTCAATCTGACAAATCTTGCTAGGTCGGCCCACACATGTTGGGGTGCGACACTCGTACGTCATTTTCTTCAGGTTTGACTGAGCGGTCAACCCGCAGCGTTCGCAGATGTGAATCCGATACTGATCCGAATTGCAGAAAAACCGATCACGCATAAACGAGGCACATCCATGCGTGATCAGGCAATCACGCTCCATCTCACCCATGCGAAGTCCACCATCGCGAGAACGACCTTCTAACGGCTGACGAGTTAGCATTGCAACTGGCCCACGAGCTCGGGAGTGGATCTTGTCGTCGACCAAATGCTTGAGGCGTTGATAGAACGTGGGACCGATAAAGACACGAGCGTTCAGTGGTCGACCGGTATGGCCTTGGTAAATCGCCTCACTACCGTGCTTTTGGTATCCCATAGCATGAAGACGCGACGCAATATCCTCGACTGTAACGTCCGTGAATGGAGTGGCATCTCCTTCACAACCTTGGAAAACGGCAACTTTACCAAGGATACATTCGATCAGCTGCGCGATAGTCATTCGAGAGGGAATAGCATGCGGGTTTACAATGATATCCGGTACGATGCCTTCCGCTGTCCAAGGCATGTCTTCTTGCCTATAGGTCATGCCGATCGTACCTTTTTGCCCGTGCCGAGAGGCAAACTTGTCACCCACCTGAGGAATTCGAACGTTTCGGATGCGCACCTTGGTGAACCGATAGCCCTCCTTGGTCGTACTGACAAGGACGTTATCCACAATACCATTCTCGTTGGCCTTCATCGACGTACTGCAATCTCTCTTAGTGTACCGTGTTGGCTGTCCAACGGTAGTTTCCATGGGAGCGGTTTTTCCAATGAGAATATCATTTCCTGAAACTCTTGTTCCTGGAGCAACAAGACCATCATCGTCCAGCTTCCCGTATTCACCTGTTTTCATGCCACGAGTACTGTCTTGCGATGGCTTTTCGAACAACTCGGACGTCAGGTTTCCCACAGATCCAACCGAACTCGCTCGTTCTTGATCAATGTAACACCGATAATACGACGAACGAAAAAGGCCTCTATCGATGGCGGACTGATTCATAATAAGGGAATCTTCCTGGTTGTATCCGGTGTAGATCATAATAGCGACAACGACGTTCACCCCACTCGGAAGCTCTCTGAAATGAAGGAACTCCATGGCACGCGTTGTACATAAAGGTTTTTGAGGATAGTGCAGCACGTGCGCCATCGTATCCATCCTCACTTGATAGTTGGAAGCGTAAATACCCATCGCCTGTTTTCCCATGGCACTCTGATAAGTATTACGTGGACTCTGGTTGTGATCAGGGAATGGAATGATGGAAGCGCACACACCCAAAATCATGGATGGATGAATCTCGCAATGAGTATACGTCGTGGAATAGGAATCTTCACCTTCCAAATCCTTTGGTTCCATGGCAATCATAGTAGTTTCTTCTTCTTCCGTATCAATATATTCAACGAGCCCCTCCATCAACAGATCTGCCCACGCCAATCGCTTTTGTTCCGCATTGACACCTTGCAACTGAGAAATGTGGTGCTTCTTGATCATAAGTTGTTGGTCTTCGACAACGAACAATGGACGACAAATACGACCAGCATCTGTGTAAATTCGGACTTCCTTGTCGCTTATATCACGTACGATACTAACCTCAGCATCGATATCGATCATGCGACGTAAGGATCGGAACGTTGTTACGAGGGTCTTGGGATCCCGATGAATGCCAACCCAGTTACCATTCACAAAGATCTTGCACGTATTGGGCTCAGCGATGACTGATGGGAGGATATCAGTGAGGTTTTCGGTGCTGAATTCTTCCAGAAACTCCATGACTGGAACTTGGGCTGTTCCCGTTGTGATGTAACTCATCAAAGCCAAGTTTTTGACCAATCCCACAGCTTGGCCTTCTGGAGTCTCGGCAGGACAAACCATTCCCCAGTGTGTGTTGTGCAACTGACGAGGCTTCGCTTGCTTACCAGTTCTCGCTAGCGGCGTATTCGAACGTCGTAAGTGTGACAACGACGAAGCGTACGTAAGGCGATTCAGAACTTGCGACACGCCTGCCTTGGGAGCAGCACCTCCCTTGTCGCCCCCTGCAGATAATCATGTGTCAGTCCAAGTTAGAAAGAAGGCATCGCCACAGTCCCGTGCTGCAGAAGGGAGTACTTACAATTTCCAGTCGCCAATGAGTACTTCAAGCCATCGGTAATGTGGTTACTCTTGATGGCAGCCCCAATATTGAAATGCTTTCCCTCGTCCAAACATCTCTGCAAGTGCTTGCGAACATCCTTAGTAAGCTTTCTAAAAAGCAACCTGAAAAGACCGCCAAGCAATGGTCCAGCCAAATCTAGTCGTTTTTTTCCAAAATGATCTCGATCGTCTTCTTGAGCACGTCCCAAGCGACACATTAACAGCTTGTGAACAGCGTAGCCCAGAAAGAATCCTTTCTTGGTTTCACAATGTTCCTCGGTTCCGACGTGTGGTAAGACTTCCTTTTGCAGAATACCGGACGCATAACGAATTCGATCATCTTTTGTGACATCCCGCGCAGATCCACGCCTACCAATGAAATCAAGTGCTACATCCTGTCGCTGAATGACGAAAGCTTCTTCCAGTGACGGACGGAACAGATCCATCATTTCTCCGTCCTGTAAATCATAAACCACATGTTCAATAATGTCGCGATCCGCGACGTATCCAAGTGCCCGGAAGATGATGACGACGGGAACATCGGTCCTGATATATGGCAGCGTGGATCGAATCTGATTCCCTTCAATGGATCCTCGCCCTCCCTTTTGATACATTTGAATGTAGAGCGTCGACACGGGGCGGGTTGAATTCTCCACCTGGGAGCGCGTCTCAATGACCCAACTGAACTTTGAAGGTTGTTTCTTTTGAAATGCGTAGACATGATTGTTGGAAAGGCGCTCTTGCGCGATGATGACTTTCTCACTTCCATTAATGACAAAGTATCCACCTTGATCGTAAATGCATTCTCCCAGGTCCGAAAGATCCGCGTCGTCTTTATCAGAAAGCACACAAAAGAGAGATCTCAGCATGATCGGTACGTAACCCAGGAATTCTTTTCTGGCATGTTCGGTTGAATTTGGTTCACCTAGGTCTTCAGTTGGATCTTGCGCATTAAGTTCGGATGAGACGAGATACTGATTCATTTGTACATCGACGTAAAGAGGTGCGGAGTATGTCATATTTCTCAGCCTTGCTTCATGAGGGAAAATGTTGGTGACGGTGCCGTCTTTTTCAACAGTCGTTGGCTTGGAGAGGTAGACTTGTCCGAAGTGTATCTCAAAGACAGGTTGTGTTCCGCTCATGGCAGATTCATCCACAGCTTCTTCGTCGTATCCAACAAGATGCTGAACCTCAGGAGAAACACGAATATCTCCAGAATCATCTACGAGCTCTTGCATGGTGTTTTGAATGAACTCGTCAAACGAGTCGAGTTGCTGACGGACCAGACCCTTTTCCTCGAAATAGGCACTGTTTCGAGTTTTATGTCCAGTTACTGTAAGAACATGACGTCTTTGCAAGTTTGCGATTTCGAGACGCAGACGCAGACGCAGACGCAGACGTATAGTGGTTTCAGTGACTAAGCTTACCTAATAACAGCCCAGGCGTCTTCCTGAGTTACGGGCACATCATCGATATCCATTTGGTCACCACCTTCCTCCTCATCGTATCCCTCCTCCAAAGGTTGGTTTTCATCTTCGACATAATCGTCATCCATTGTTGGTTCTTGCTTGTGACTTTGTTGTGTTGGAAGTTGATATCGAATGGAATCTGCAGAACCAAATGCGTGGGAGGTGAGGATGCAATGGGCCAACAATGGCGTCGTCGTCGTGAGTCTCTTGTTCAGTACTGGAATGGTACTCGTACTCTGAGCATGACAGCATGAACATTGATCGGCTCCGAGCCTCGGCGCTCGGCACTCGGCACTCGGCTAAAGTCGGCACGATACAGCCTTGTACTGTACGCATATCTACTACTACAGTATCATATGACATGTGCAGTCGATTACAGCGTTTTAATTTTTCATTGAGAGGTCGTGTGGTCTGGGTGTTGCCGGTCGCCGGTGTAGCTGGGTGCGGCTTGGATGGATCGGCTTCAGCAAACTTGGGAAAACGTTGCTTTTATTCTGCCCCTTATTTTACCAGTGAACTATTGTAATATATATACATACTCTAGTGGGTACCTCACATTTGATCGGAGTGTCTACTACAGGAAACTGGACGTACAGTACCCCAACCTGGTCGTACTCCGTACCACTACTTTTTTCCCCTACAGTATGCAGTACCATGGTACCAACGGAGGAAACTTCATGAAGTACAGTACCAGGTACTTATCATGCCCCAGTATTGCAGTTCATCGCACGGTATATTTTACAGTAGCATTTGTCAAGCAACCTGTTCACAGCAAATTCAATGAGTATTCCATCCAGTAACTTTGAATTCGTACAGTATTGTAGTTCAGTAACGTAACACACTGTCGTTTCAACATAAATTACCGTCCGTTTATGTACTGTAGACCTGTAGTACATGTAATCCACGTAACAGTGCAACAGTACCCCAGAGTGGTCATACTCCGTAACAGACGGACGCACGCACGCACACAATTAATTTATAATATAGTAGGATAGTAGGATATACATATATATTTCTCATTTATCTGAATAATGAAAATATGGATTGTCGAACGTCGAACTGAGAACAGCATACAGCATACTTGCACCAGGGTACAGTAGGGCAGATAGGGCATCGTGTGGTAGATTTCAAGACCATGAACATGGTGAGACTTCACTCGAATCTACACGGAAGTTCGGCCCACTCGTGACGCTTCTTAATAATTATGGTCAGTGATGCCATCTGAAGGTGGAAGTTTAAGTTTTAAGCTCTACTCCAGTATGGTACTTTGCACCTGCTAATTCTCTGGCTTTGTGCACGTTAGGAGACCAAACTTAATGAGTCCTTTGTTGAATCCCTTGAGCATCAGGAACATCGCATAGGCGCCGCGCTGAGTAGAAAAGCCAGATTTGAGCAAACCGAAGATGCTTCGAAAGTTGAGACTCGACCGTATGACTGCTTTCCAGAAAGGTGCGATGATGTAGGACCAATCTACGCTCTTGATGTCGGTCGCTCCTTTCTCCTTTAGCAAGCGAATATAGTCCTCGGAACTACACCACTTTGGCAGGTAATATGCTCTATTGATAGCGTCAAGCAAACGTTCTTCCTTTCGAGTAAGGCCAGTTTCCCCTTCTTCAAGATTGCGATGGACCCATGTCACAATGATAATGCGGCCACCGGGAGTTGCTACACGGAATAACTCATTGATGAATTGCTGTTTATCAGGCATGTGTTCACCCGATTCTAACGACCAAACAAGGTCGAAACTGTTGTCGTCGAAAGGCATAGCCAATGCGTCCGCAACCTGAAATGTGGTAAGCCCCTCCAGACCTTGATCCTTGGCCAACTCATTACCACGCGCAGCTTGATAAGGACTTAGTGTCACTCCCTGAGCTTTGCATCCAAACTTGCGCGCGATGTGACGCGAGCTTCCACCGATTCCGCAGCCAACGTCAACCATACTCTGCACGGAGTCAGCACCGGCCCATTTGAGAACTTCATCGATCAAATCAATTTGAGCTTGTTTGTGATCCGTCCGGTCTTCCGGAATGTAGTAACCATGGTGCATGTGTTCGCCCCACACGTCCTCCCAAAGCTTAGATGATCGATCGTAGAAACCTGCGATCCCGATTTTGAGGTCCTCTCGACTACGCTCCTTGTTCAGGAGATTGTCCAAGGCGCGACGAGTACCCTTGGATACCGTGCCAACCAAGCCCATTGGCGGCCCCAGCCAACCATAGGCGGCAGGACTGAGCGAGAAGGCAAGCAATATTGACGAAATCTTCATCTGCCTTTAACGTTCGTCGTTTGTGGAGTTGGTGGAGTTCCTACCTGACGATACTATTCCAGGAGCTTGGCGCTTGGATTGCTCTCGCTGTATGTAGTCGATCGTCGATACTGAGGCTGATGCGTCCCACAAGAATAACAGCATAAAATCAAAAAAAGGAGGGAGAAAAGATAAAAGATATGATTCCAACTTCCAACATTCCAACCTTCCGAGGGCGCATAACCAATCGTTTCGACGGGAGCGGACTCAGAGTACTGGGACATGCGGAAATTCTTCTCAAGACGGAAAGAATAGCCGTCTTTTGCCGTTGACTGTATTTAAAACCAATGATAGATAACGGCAAAATATTTTTGAGCATACCGAAAATGTCAGACTTGCGCTCGTGAGCTTGGCTTGCGCGTTTCCGAAACCTTCTTATGAACGAAGAATGTTGAAAGGACCTTCTTCGCCCGAAGAAGCCTGCTTCCCAATCTTCTTCGTGCGAAGAAACCTTCTTCGTTGGATGTCGTTTTATACTTAAGTCATCGAAGAAGGTGTTAACCTAAAAGTCTGGTCTGGTATATGTTACACACTGAACCAACGTAGAATATTTTTGCGTGTGTCACTCCAAAACCTTCTTCGCATGTCTTCTTCGTCCGAAGAGGGTTTGCAAATCGTCCTCTTCGCTGGAAGCGTGTTGAAGATTTTTGTCTCTCAAAACGTTGTTGGGGTGTGACTGGCGAGCTCGATGGGATTCTGTGTACGCAAGATTACCTTGAAGACGTTATGAAATAACGGTGTAGTAGCCGTTCTTTGTTTACAATAACTCCCGAAATGACTGCCGACTAAGGTTAAGAAGGAATGCCGCATGTCCCTGGTATCTGGTATGTCATACTGTAGTACATGGTTGTAAAGTACAAGTACGGGATACATGGAACTTGTACTACCAGCTACCAGGTACTACAGCCAGTGAGTTCCGAGCACTACCAGTAGGTGTGGTGCCCAATGTCCAATAAGGGCGACGGTTTGTGCCCTACCGGTAGTGCCTAGGCCTTGGGCTGATCCTTCTCAAAGGACAAAACAGAAGCACAAACAAAGCTGACCCAGGAATGACCTAACAACAGTTTTGTTTTTGTTTTGTCGAGCTTTTCATTTTTGCAAGCCTATCAAAGAGAAGCAAGCAAGACGTAGTATGTTCACGTACAATAATGATCACATAACAATGATGCTACATAGTAGTAGTATCTTTTACCAATTCTGGTCTTCCAGCAACTGCCTCCATGACAACATGCATGTGTTTTCATAATTCACAAAGACCCAAATTCCTGCCAACCCTATATCTCCAGCAAGCTGCCTTGAACAACAAAGAACAAGGATTTTTTCATTGGTGGTGCTGCAGTTGACAAAGTACTGAAAGGCATTGCAGCCTTCTTCCTTACCCAGCATCAGTCATGCCATCAGGATGGCAGATCGAAAAACCAACAAGTATTGTTTGGACTTAAATACTTTGGCAACCCATATGATATGGATTCCAAACGGACTTGCAGAAAAGCCTGTGACTGGCCTTGAGGTTTTTGCTGTGTGAATGCCGAGACAAGTTTGGAATGGAACTTTGCCTTGTCATGCACCCATTTCAATTCATGAAGAAACTAACTCTGCATTGCCTTGGCAGCCATGTTGTAATTCCAAATGGCAGTCCTTTGCTTTTTTGTTACACCTTCACTTTCAAAGCAAGCTGTCTTATGGGAAGAAGAGCAAGAAAAACATCACCAGCCAAACCTCACAAGAACAGCACCAACCAATCATATCAAGGCCCACACCTTGCTCACTCCTGCACAAGAAACAATTAAGAAATGTAAGAAGGAGTTGGCCTGCATTATGAAGCCTAGTCTTAAAAGAGGGATTTTGCGTGAACAGGAAATCATCCTCCTTCTGGAATGGTCCATGATGACTAGTACCTTCACCTTTTTGGTAACCTCAAAAAGATCCCAAACGATCAGAACATTCTGGACTTGCGACAACTGATTGTTGACGTCAAATTTCATACGGATTAGATAAAATCTTTTATCCTGTAATCACTTCTTGATCTTTATGACATGACGTGTCTTCATATCCTACTATATTATAAATTAATTGTGTGCGTGTGTGTGTGCGTGCGTGCGTCTGTTACGGAGTATGACCACTCTGGGGTACTGGATCAAATGTTGCACTGTTACGTGGATTACATGTACTACAGGTCTACAGTACATAAACGGACGGTAATTTATGTTGAAACAACAGTGTGTTACGTTACTGAACTACAATACTGTACGAATTCAAAAAAAAGTAGTGATACGGAGTACGACCAGGTTGGGGGTACTGTACGTCCAGTTTCCTGGAAGGTCCGGCCCAAGCACGTTTCGCGATTAACAAGATCTACCTTAAGGATGTGCGCGCCAGCCAATGACCGGCCGGCGTGATGAGAGCTTGTTAGGATGTGTGTCGTATCATTCGAGCTGGCAAGGTTCAGCAAATGTCAGCAGATTTCTTTTTCGTCAGCAAATGTCAGCAGTTTTGCTTTTCGTCAGCGAATGTCAGCAAACTTGATTCTCGTCAGCAAACGTCAGAAGATGTCAGCATCACCGTAGCTCTTGTACTGGAAAAAACTCGTTTTCGTCATCATATGTCAGAAAATGTCAGCAGATTCGATTTTCGTCAGCAGACGTCAGCAAATTCGTTTTTTGTCAGCGGATGTCAGCAGATCTGTCTTTTCGTCAGCAAGTGTCAGCAAAACGACGATGACGCTGGCATAACCAGTTTAGCACCAGCCAGACACAGAACGGAAAATGATTTTCGCCTCCGGCCAGCGTGAATTCGACCTTGATTCACGACTAAGCGTGTATTGCCGGACCTTCCTGTAGTAGACACTCCGATCAAATGTGAGGCACCCACTAGAGTATATGTATATATGTATTTTGCATCATATTTTATTATGTATCTATATATATGTATATGCTATAAGCGCCTTGAAATCGCAAATCCAAAACACTGCACAGCACTGGAAGGTCCGGCAATACGGGCGAAGTCCTGAATAAAGGAAGTATGCGCGCCCGCCGGGAGGGAAACAAGTTCTGATCAATGTCTGGCTGGCGCAAAATTGGATGTGCCGGCGTGGTGGTGACACGGCTGACGTCTGCAAGAAAATTTGCTTACAGCGAAAAAAATTTGCTTACGGAATGAAATTGCTTACGGAATTTGCTTACCATAAGCAAATTTATTGTAAGCAGAAATTTGCTTACAAAATTTGCTTACTGGGAGATTAAATTTGCTTACGGGGACTGTCTTCTCTACGTAAAAACATACCAATTTTCAAACACCTAAATAAAATTTACTTACAGCAAAGAAGAATTTGCTTACGAAAATCAAATTTGCTTACAGAAAAAATTTGCTTACAAAATTTGCTTACTGGCATAATTTGCTTACTGATTTTGCTTACTGTCAAGAAAAATTTGCTTACGATGCAGCAACCTTGCCGGCTCGGATGGATCATTACAATTGCTAAAATTCTTGCATCATGCAAATCGGAGCAAGGCTGGCGCGCAAACTCAACTGCCCCTAACGGTACGGCTGGAACGTGCATGGGCCGGACCTTCCTGTCGTACTAGTAGGATGCGTGCCAAGTGCAAACATCTTTATCGGAGCGTTACCTGGTACTCTAAACGGTACTGTGGTAATGTACTGGGTACTCGTACTGTAATCTGTGATGTACTTGTACCGTGGTGAGCGATGCGAACCACAATCCAGATTCCAGATCCTCCATCCTCCCCACTCCCCACAACCAGCCGTACAACCAAAAAATCTGTCATCAAATCAATCCATCAACACTTTGTAGCCACTTGACACTTCGGGAACAATCCTGCAGTATTGTGCAGATCTAGATAGACTATGCGCCCCCTCCTCTTCCTTTACATTCTTGGATCTCACTTCGCAAGTGCGTTCTCATCGCCTGCCTCTTTTTCTATAATGAGGCCGTACGTCGTCAACGCGAAGCCGCCTTTGCCCGTTACCCGAACTCTCCGTGACGTGATTTTATCGCGAGGAGGTGCGCTGAATCAAGCTCAGGCTTCCAGTGAAACAGGAAAATGCCCTTTCACCAAGTTTACAAAGTTGGCCTCCTCGATTTATGGAACTGGCGGGGTGTTGTACATCTTGAGCAAGGCCATTCGTCGCGTTGCCCCAGTCGCAATGGAACCGTTTGCGAAGGGAGCGATTCCATTGACGCAATTGCAGCTTGGGTACGTTTCTATTGAGATGATGGTGGCCACGTGCCACATACTCTACTTGTTTTCTCGCTAACACCACGTCATGTCGGATATCTAGCTCGTACGTTGTAACGTGTCTCTGGTTCGCTTACGTTGAAGGGTACAAAGGCTTCCAAACTAAATTCGCTCCTCTAGTGGTATCACGTTCCTTTACTATGGATTATGGCTCATCGAAGATTCATCATTTCTTGTTAGCGCCCTTCTATTCGATGGGCCTCTTCCACGCAACCAAGAAGAGAATGATTGTAAGTTGGAGTGTGTCGCTTGGCGTGGCAGGGATCGTGTACGCAGTTAAAAAGCTTCCCTACCCATGGAGAAATATCGTCGATGCCGGTGTTGTCGTAGGATTGACTTGGGGATCTGTCAGCATCGTGTTGCACTACATCAAGGCATTGGTCACAGGGGCTGCTCCTGCCGACCCGGCACTTCCAACAAGTGATTAACCACACACAGATTCAACGACAGCCTCCTCCTGGACTTCAAATACTTTGTCAAGTCTCCATTTCTTCCAGCTTTCTTGTATGCGTTATGCGTAGCTTTATTGTATGGAGGACGTAGAGCACCTGCTACTCCAAATTCTCCGCCAGTTTTCTTCACCACCTGCATTCCAGTGTTGTATTGAGCTCCTTCTACTCCTAGTTCGCCACACGTTTTTCATCACGTTCAATCCATTTTTACATAGAGCGCCTGCCTTCTCTCTCAACTTTTCCACATGTTTACTTCCCCACCATCGCATGAGTGTTGCATACGGCACCCGATACATCAAGGTCTCCACCAGTTTGCTTCACCACCTTCACACCAGAGTTATGTAGAACACCGGGTACACCAATTCTCCAGAGTTCACGTTACATGTACCATCTTCACACCCGTGCTATCTGGAGCATCTGCTTTACCAAAGTTTTCCACACCTTCACTTCCGTGCGTGTTGCTAGTATTGTGCTACCTAATCATGGACCAATTTTGGTATTTACTCCAATCCTTTGCTAGTTTTTCATTCCTTAATGGTGCACATTTGAGGCGATTTCCATGTTCAAATGGATCTGCTATCACATTCAATTTCAGAATGACCACACTTAACAAACTTGATCATACTCGGACCAAATGTGATTACACTTTCGGTCGTATACATTCTCCATGCAGCACCCTCCATATAGTAGCAACACATTTTCCACGAGCCACGGATCAATTGAGGTTCAGCACCTTTGATATCATTGACACAACACAAGAAATTCATCAAGCTCAGCATTATTGACAATCCTGACCCCAATGGTGCAACCGCATGATCTGCACTAGTAGCCTCATTGTTGTGCAGTGCAACCCAAGTATGGCACATGCCTTCTTGAATGGAAATACTGCTGCTGCAGCCGAAACATTCTCCAAAATTGAAATCTTTGACAGTGATGGTGAATTTGATCAGGTCAGCTTCATGGCTCTCAGCATACAGAAGAGGAAGGTAAAATGAAGAACTAGGTCAAACTGTTGTGTAACTATTAGGAATGAAAAGAAGCAAGCTGTTTGGTAAAGGTCGCAAGAGTGGAAGACTCTTGTGTGAAAGCCGAGCCCAAAGGTAGAGCAGCCACTAGATTTCACCAAAGGCCTCCTTCTGTGTCCCATTCTCCTTGCAGAAGACAAGAATTGCTAAGCAATTTGGTTTCCTGCAGGCATCCTGGCAACTTTGCTCAGAATGTGCAGCAAACACGTTGCCTCCACTGATTCTGCCATCACAATTTTTTTCTTAATGAGTGACTTGAATGGAAATCATAGGAGGTAGGTACTAATAGTGAATGTGGAAGGACAGTATTTCATTGCTCATAGTTTTCTTGGAATGATGGTGGATACGTGGAACCTGATTGAGATCTGGATAACAAAGGCTCTTTTCAACTGATGACACATACAATCCAGTGATGGGGTGAGGAGTTGCATCAACGTACTCAAGATGATAATTGTACTACTGTATGGAGTACAGGCACCAGTACCACCTAAAAACTACTTAGAACCAATAATTTTGCTTAGAACCAATAACGCGCTAATTTCCGTTCCTCCTACATGAAAGTTAATCAAATTGTTGTTTTCAAACAAAGTTTGTAGGAGACTCTTGTTCCTCTATTCATTCTACATAGATCATGTACTTGCCGGAAAGTGTGTTTCCCTGGACCGTCGCTCAATATTTCACACCGTATTTTGGCACTTCAGGTCAAAAGTTGCTCAAAATATTTGCACATCGAGGTGGGCCTCCCATTTAATGCTCTCCATCGTGACGCTGAATATTTTTTATGCTTGCTATTTTTATAGAAACGCCTGCCACATGATACCGCGCCACGAATTTCTATTGGTCCAGGGTTGGTACAAGCCACGCGTAAAACGCAGCGTACCAGTAGTCCATGGATAGGCATGATTTTGGGCGAACGTGTGAAAAAAATTACGCGCACACATATAAATTGTTTCTCATGCATGGATGAATTTTAATGTTTCGCTTAGAACCAATAATCCCAAAATGAGGCAATCAAATCGTTTGATACCTCGATGAATATCGGCACCCAGTACAAGATTGATTCAATTGTAGGATAAACAAAAACACGAAGGAGAATTCTTGACAGAATGTTGTTGGGGTGTGAAGCTTTTCGGAACAAATAAATTGAGTCGAAACATGCGTTAAATTATTGGTTCTAAGTAGTTTTTAGGTGGTACCCCCTTCTTCAGTCAACACAAGATGTACAGTACTCCGCTTGCAAGTGTCCATTTTTCCTACCACTCCACATGCCACCACGTAGAATCATGTGTGGCTGGCATATGCAATATGCATCATATGTCATATGTGATGCAGATCATCCCGCCATGAACATGGTACTACTCCGCACACAAGTTCGAGTACCCACTGGCCATCATATGATCTTCTGTAAAGATATCTTCACGTTACTCGCAACAGTAGACAAACAGCTCCAGCAGCACCATGTCCACTTCTCTGAGTATTCAAGTAGTAGAAGCAAGTAGTAGATGCTGCAACACATCAACACACCAACTAGCTAAGTATACTAGCTACTGCACAGCCATATAACTTAATCACTCTGTTCCGCTACTGTTGCACTTTGTTTATAATCATTGTAAAAGACTTCTTGCATCCTAACCTCTCATAGATAGTGTCGATTGCTGTCTCTGATGTAAGTCCAGCTAAAATCATTGCTTGAATTCTATCCCACACCACTGTCCTGGTGTGATGATACATGAGCTTGCACTGACCTTGCTCCTCCTCTTGTGTGAACATTCTTGCCGGCTTTTGCCCGCCAAGACCAAACTGAAACTCTTGCCAGGCAGAGGATATGAAAATTCCTTGGAGTTGGCAACAGTTATATTGACCTCCACACCACCCCCATTTATTATAATCTCTTCTCCATGTTCCCCTGCTCTGGTACTGCAACACCATGACAAATGCAAGGAAAAGGACATGCTGATGGGATGTCATTTTGATTGATGCTGTTGCTCTTCATTTGCCTCATGAACAGCTGCCGTGACTCCAAATTTTACCTCACATCTGGCAATTCACATCACATTTAGATGTTCTGGGTATCGAGAGACCGACACTGATCCAAATTGACATCAGCACCGCCAGCAATTGCACCCCCTCAACCTTCTTGTCTCCACTCCTCATTTCCACCAGCGGGCTCTTCTGCTGTTGCTGCTGCCTGACCACCCTTGCTAACTTCCAAAATTTTGTCAATTTGGACCTGATTCTCATATCCTGTGACCATCAACAACACCCTCATCAATTTGGACCTGATTCTTATAGCCTGTGACCTTCAACAACACCCTCTTCATAGGATTCACATTGAAATAGAAAAGCAACAAAATACAAGTACCCTGTCATGGATGCAAACGTATATGGTACTATGAGTGCCTACTAGGTACTATGTAGGCTCAGCGGTGGGAGTGGTACAGGTGGTATAAAGCACCTTCAACAAGCCGCTTACAAATACCACTCTCAGCAAGACAAAGCTAGCAAAAGTATGCCATAAATCCTTTTTTAAATTGTAGTACGGTCTACTTGTAGACAAAATCTATATCATGATGCGTTGTTTCACTTCGTTGGTATTTGCTCGTTTGTTATCCAGAAGTACTCCATGTACTCTCACCGTGCGCCCGTATCCATGTTTGAAATGCGAGTCCTTGAGTACGGTACTATTACCTCGGAAATGCGACCGAGGGTAGTACTTCTTTTATAGGATTCCACAAAATTCCGGATTTTGTACTATGTAGTGGAACTATGCCCCAAAGTTGGAGTCCTTGAAGACATTTTTGGTAGATTTATGTGGACCATACTCAGTCCAAAGTCCAAACAATAGTACCAGCAGTTTGGGAACTGCACCTTTTGTTGCACTTGCAGTAAATTTACATGTGCTATATATGGAACAAATGCAACAAGTTTCCTAAGGTACCCTTTGGCACATTTGTAATACTTGTCAATAGAATGGTTGACACCAAAACTCTGACAAAGTATAAAGTATTCTTTCTTTGTTCATTTCTTTTCTCCACAATTGTCCTGTTGGAGGTGAGTATCATTGCAATCCTTTCATGCAATGGAGGTGTTAGCCACTATTACTCTGAATGATGTGCTGCGGTATATGAATTTGAAGACTTTTGGGACAACAGACCATGCGGGAGATGCAAATCCCATTTCAGCACGAGCAAGCTCCTTGGCAATGGACTAGATAGCAATGTCGTATTCTATGCCTAATCGCAGCATGTGGAGTGTGACAAGAACTGAAGGTAACCCTACCCGTAGTGTGCTCGTAAATGGTCTGATCAAGCAATCAAGCTTGTCAAGAAGAAAGAGGCAAGGAAACAAGGGGTGGATTCACAGACTCGAAGACCCAGCATGCTTGGTCAGGAATTTGTTGTAATGCATGACCTTTTGAATCGTAATGTTTTGTCTGCAGGCCAGAGGGGTGAAGTTGCACATGACGTATTCTGGAAAGGTAGTCTGGTATCATATTGGCGATGGTGAAGCAACTTCCAATTCCATTTGATAGCTAGAGGGTCATTGTACTATATTGTAAAGTGGCTGAAAAATACGTGATTTTGTAATTTCCCCTTAATTTTAGGTACTGTACATCTCTACTAGTAGTAGAGTACTACACTACCAGCAGGGAATTTCAGAGTTGTTGATTTATTTGGTTACGAACCACGTGACTTATGACATCTGGCATATGGCATATGGAGGACCCGGGACATCGGTACAAAATAGCTCTGGACTTTTGCGTACGCCTATTTGGTGGTAGCTGGGGTACCCCTCACGGTGCTGAGCACCGTGTACGTTGCTGGTGGTAGAACGGTTGGAAAATATTCGGTAGCTAGCATCCGAGATCTACCACATAACCCAACAGAGTCACTCATAACCCGGTCACAAGTAGCACTCAATTAGCGCACAGAGCGCCATCAGATGGCATCCAAGTGCGAAGGAGACAAGATTTCATTTGCATATCTTGTATATTTTCACACCACACTCTACAGACAACAACAGCTTCATCATTACTCCAGAGTACTTGTAGTGTTGAAGACGAATACAGACTTCACTACGGTAGTACTTGCACTGATAGAGTGCATTCACATCCATCATACGGAATACGGACAACAGTCAACAGCGACGAAAGCATACGGCGAAGGGTACGGCAGTTTTGCTATTGCAGTATCCGTAGTCAACCTTCGAAGAACGAATACAGAAGACTACGGCAGTACAGCTAGTACTCCTCCCTCCATTATCGCGACTTCGCAACCCTACGGACCACAGTCAACAGGCATACCACGCGGCATACATTATCTGTTATCATCCGAGTTGAACGAACGGAGACTATCCCGTAGGTTACAGCAGTACTTCCAGGACTGCATTCGCGGTACGGACAACGGTTGACAACTACATCTGCTGTCGTCCAGCAGCAAACAAACAAGGTAGACTAGGTCAGCCCCACTACTGTTTTTGTTTGTCCAATCCGACAGCAAGGAGAAAAGACGAGGCTTGTACTTCGAGCCACAAGTACTACAAAACTGCTTTTTCCAGCAAGGCAAGGGTTGAATCTGACACAGTGCACAAACAATTGCTCTAGTAGATCTGCCATATAGCTGATACTACCAGGTGAAGGTTTGTGTACTAGGTGGTTGCTTGGCCAGCCTGCTGGCCCACGCAACAGTCAACAGCAAGCTACGTCTGAGAGTACAAAAGGTAGGACACCTGGTATTTGTTCACCAACCACAACAGTCAGAACGATTGTCATAACAGAGCAGCAGAAGAACATGTCAATGTCCAGACCATATGGTGGTGACGATGTTGCAGCTGTGGATACGACTGTTGAAGCTGTCGTTGATGGATGTCTTGAAGTTCATGGTGCAGCCTTGGATTCTAATGGAGTTGATGTTCGAGGAGGTGCTGTTCATCAAACTGATCATGACGCCAACAACAATGCTGTGCTTCTGCAGTGCTGTCGCTGGTCATCCTCAATTTACAATTATGATTCTGAAACTATTATTCATACCAGTATTAAATCACTGGACCTCAAGGATGGTCGTTGGATTGAATGCCAATGCAAGTTCAACAAGCATTTGGTGATGAGGCGACCGTTTGAGCATGGGAACTTCACTATGCACCTCCAAACGCATCCTACGGCTCCCTCTAGTCAAATGTCAATAAGATCGTTCCTTCAACCTTGTTCTTCCAATCCCCGCCCTTTAAATGTGGAACCATTTAAACATGTGTTGGTGATGCAGCAACAGCCCTATGATACACCGAGTCCTTGTTTAGGATCACTGGTGGTACCCGTCAATGCAGACATCAAGAGCAAACTAATCTTGTTGTCAAAGTATGGACTGTCGACAGCAGATGTGATAATTTTTCGGAATGTTTGCACTCAGGATATCAACCTGAAGTCCGCATCATGCAACAACAAATTCATCAAGCGAAATGGGCGCCAGCCCAACTGCTGTTCGGCCTGCTTTGTTCTTCATCAGAAGAAGATCCGCTTCAAACTATTCAAGAAAATGGTTCCCTATGATGAGGCAGAGGATGCCCTGCGGTCCACGCAGATTTCCTTAATACAGATTAAGGCCTTACAGGCCTTCTTACGTATTAATGACAAATATCATAATGCGGAGGGCCTTGAATTCAAAAGGCGGATATTGCATTTCCAGACAGCAATGACATCTGGTCTCAGCAAAGAGATGGCATTGTCAGATGGCTCTGTGCCAGGTCTCGATTCACTGATTGGAAATTTCAGTGACTTTTACCGAAACAATGTGTCATTTCGATCCAGTGCCTTTGTTGGGATAATGTCAGCACTTATCACCAAGATAACTGACGAAGGTAACAACAACCCACCATGGAATGATAAGGCCCTGAATCTTTGTATGTTGATGAACGACCAGTGTCCAAAGGCGTACAATATTTTCATGCAGAACCTTATAGGAGTTTCCGACCGCCATTTGCGACGACTTCGTGGCTCAAACCGTGATGTTCAAGGATCTGTCCTTGAGCTTAGCAGGGAAAAGATTGCTGCACGTCTGAAGTCCTGCCTCGATTTGGCAACGAATGCTATGATTCAACGCTGCATATCTGGGCACAGGGATGCTCCCAGGGTTGCCTACAGCATTGCATTTGATGGAACCACGGTACCACCTGTTGTGCAAACCTGTACGCATGTTGCTGGCATTGTTGGCATGTGTGCTCCTAATCACATTCGACGACCGGTTGGTAATGAATCACTGAAGACCATCATGCCTGAGCTTTCAAAACTTCCAAAAGAGCAGCTAGCTAATGAGGCACTAATCGCTGTCATATCCTTCCAGATCCCCAATGAGATCATGTCTCCGATGGCGTTGCTGGCTGTCCAGCCTCAACGAGTCAACATCAAATCTGACTTTGTTCAGCGGGTTGTTGAAATTGCTGTGGCATCGTCATCTGGTACATTCTTGGGCTATTCTGGTGATGGTGCCCATGCTGCCGAGATCAAAAATGACCAGCTGCGCTTCCTGAATTGTGAGATTGACTATATTGCACAGCAGGATGTAAACCACGCAATGAAAAACTATCTGGGGGCATTGGTTGGAGGAACACAACTTCTGACAGCTGCTGGTGACATTGTGGACAATGGTCTCCTGCGAGTATCAGGAGTACCAAAGGAAATATGGTGCCGCAAGGATTTTGCCAGCGATGGTCTTGTCCTGAAAGCAACCAGCCAAAAGACCATGATAGGTGTTCTTACGGCAACCAATGAGGAATGTGGCAGCAAGGCCATGCTTGTGCTGACGCTGACATTCATGCGTGTGCTCTTGTTCTCAGTCCATGGCGAGAGGTTGACCGCAAGCAACGCATCATAGGAATTTGGGCATCCATGTTGTTCCTGACAAGCATCAAGAATCTGAACCTGATCACCAAGCGGAATTTGATGGCATGTGCAGTTGGTGCTGTCTTTGCAGCCTACCGAGTGGATGTCATCAACATGTCTGCCATTTTTGAAGAACCAGCCGAGCATATGTTTGCTGGGATGCGGAGCTTCTTCAAGATGTTCACAATCGCTGATGTTCCAATCCTTGACGAGAAGGTGCAGCGTCGTGTGTCAGCACTTGTCCAGCATGGCATCACATCTCAGGCATCAGACCGATCGGGAGGATATGCTGCAGGTACTATTGCCTACACACAGCGGAATGCACGAATGCTCTTGCGGCAACAGCAGACAGTGCACAACAAAAGGCAACGGACTGAAACCACCACTCCGCCACAATTGGATCTGGCTTGGCCTGCATCAGAGCAAACTGGGGGTCTAAAGATTGATCCATCCCGATCAGCAGCGTCACAAATTGCACCTGACATATTGCCCATCCTTGCTGCTGTCTCCCGCGGCATGAAATGCACAATGAGACAACTTGGATTCGAGGAAGATGCATTGTGTGCCTTCATGGATTGTCCATTCCTTACACTGAAAGAGTTCACGAAGGTGTACAACCTTGCCATGAAGAACAGGAATGAGTTTGTAGATAACGATGAGGATGATCTGGTAGAGGCCAGCACTTCCTGTTCCACAAGAACATTGGTAGAAGATTGTTTGCTGGCTGACTTGTTTGACAATTTCCCGGCATTGGAGATTAATGAAGAGGCCGAGACAGAAGCCGCAAGGGCTGAGGCCACAGATGCCACACCACTCATAAATGAAGACGACTCTTCGCCACCTGCAATGGAAATGTTCCTGAATGCGTTTCTGGACTTGCATAGCATCCCAGTTGTTCACAGAGGAGACATGGGATCGCTCAAATGGCACCTAGCAGTTATTGGCATGGAGGCATGCAAGGTGAGCACGCTTGGGTCTCGCGAACGCGGTCATGTGGGAACAGAGATGCATTATCAGCAGCTTAACATGCGCTGGTTTGGAACAGCTCGCGGTGGCACAATGAGAGATGTGCCTCAATTGGATAGCCTGAGGCGAAACGTGCTATTTCAGATCAAGGATAACATTTACCGTGTGCTGACAGTATATTCCAAGACCTATAATAAATGGCTGGAAGTTGATTCGGTTCCATTGGTCCACCTGCACAAGACAGCAAACCTGTACAAGGTGCACGCTCGCAGGCTTGTTGAGGATGTGCTATCATTCACCAGCCGTCAGGAGCGTAAGTTCAGCCCTGCAGCAGATTGTATTGAGCTTCTGACCTCTGGTCATGCAATTGCTGCTGGCACAATTATTGGATCCCTCGCTGATGGAAACATCAAAATGAACAATGTCGGGGCTTAGTGATAAAATCAAAAAAATTGCGCGTGCTTCTTCAGCCCACCTGCCCGTAGCTGAAGTCAACCGTATACTACTACCTAGTAGAATGCTCGTCACTGAATCACGGTTTACCAGTGGTGGTGGTAGCCCTTTCCTGAAAATTTCGGTAGCTAGCATCTGAATTCTACCACTAGTACTTTGCTGTGCGTGTCCCGGGTCCTGCATATGGCATATGACCCCCAACACTTCAGTGCCTGGAGCCCGGAGAGACACAAATACTCGACGACACAAGACCAGACACCCATCTGAAGACTTCTGCCCCCTCACAAATTGCATTGATGTTGAGTGGCATCAAGGATTCTCCCCTACAAGCTGATCGCCCTGTAGTGTACACACACAGAGTATCTTGTCAACTGCCAGTTGCTTTTGCTTGCACCGTCGTGAGAGTGTACGATGGCACGATCGCGTATTGGATGGCAAATGAGCTCGCGTGAAGACTGCCTTGTACTGTTCGATTTTCGCTGCCTCCCTCATGGGTTCTACTCGCTTATTCCTGCAGTGCTATCCACTCTGGCTTTTTGGACTGCTGTCGTGCAGGACGGGTGCGACTACGTCAAACTAGAGGGCGGCAGTGTTGAACAAATCACGGAATCGGATGTTATCCCGTTTATTATTGCTGGGCTCACGTACTACAGGGCCCCGGTATTCTCCGCAGAAGACAGTGGGTGGGCTCTGGTTTTCACTGGCATTTGTGAGGAGTACCCAGCGGGAACCACTGACATAATTTGGACTCTGGCCAAGTACTTCGCCATGGTTTCCGCAATCTTCGGTGGTTCACTAGCGTTGTTCCTTTGGTTTACGACTTGCATGACTTTTTCCATACGAACTTGGAGGTTCTGTGCGGTGGAAGCCGTATTGGCCACTATCTTTCGTGCTTGCACGTTCGTTGCTTTCACCAGTCCTGTATGCACCGGGAATGGATCGCACTGTACGCTCGCGTACGGAAGTGAAATGGACATAGTAGGCGTTGTCCTGTACGCCACTGCAGCGATTGCTATCCTGTCTCATTATCCCGCCCCGAATTGGGGGAAATTGACGGATGAAGAAATCATTCATTCGGTTACCGAGGCAGAGAATATGCAACCCAAGCTCTTGTCCGCGCCTCTATCACAGCGCAGCGCTCGCGCCTTCACTGGTGGCCAGGCCATTTATGCATAATCACGATATGCAGCATCGTCCTCGAAGTACTGCATAAATAATAACTGCAATTTCGCCTCAGTGGCATCCACATCATCATGCGTTCAGAAAGTACCCCCCTAGACACTATCCAGCGTCCTACACGATGATTGCTGTTTTCGCCCAATGGTGGCATCCATCATCATGCAATCAAACTTTACGGAGAGCATTTTTAATACGTGTGTTCATGTTACACCAAAATCGTTTCTTTGGCCCAGGTCTAACGTGAGACCTCGACCCTAGGGATTCGCCCACTGGTGGCATCTATCATCATACAATCAAACTGTACTCGGAGTACATCCTTAATACATGATCTTGCTACCAAAATCGTTTCTTCGGACAGGTCTAACGCGAGACCTTGACCCTAAGGATGATGCATTAAATATCCTATGGCCCTATCTGAAGCCCAAGACGATTCGACACAATTGCAAGTACCGACAGACCTACGTTTCGGAAACTTTTCGGTAATAATGTGGTGCTCAGTACTCCGCAGTTGTTCGATGTGTTGCCATTGACGGCTAGACTCGAGTCTCCCTCCCGGTGGGATTGTAGGATGTACCTACTGTTCTCAGAATCAAACCATCACAACCTAGATTCCGGTACCTCCAGCAGGTGTCACGAATCACGATTAATTATGCTTGATGACGACTTAACACTTATACAACATGATTTTAGATGGTGTATATGCGCGTGCAGGATTTAGCTGGACCTACTCGGACCTAATACCTTAGAACGATTCGTTGGCGTACCAACCAACCTATTTGGATTCGAGTACGCAATCCAGGTTCGAATTTTAGGCCGATCGTTCCAAGACATTTACTGATGAAACAGAAATCGTACTCTTTACCAGGTCTACTAAGATTGATCTTTTACAACTTGCTGTATTTGAGAACAATTTGTTCGCTAAGTCACGTACTTTCGACTTCTCGCAAGTACCATGTACTATCGCAGGTAATCGGAGTACCTGATTTCATGATTGCTTGAGAATTGAGGACTATTTTATGGCGTGCCAATGCCAAGGCCCCTTCGGGATCGCTATAAAGTGGAGCAACACAGGTCAAGCTCTTGATCTCACAAGCTTGTGGTCTGGCATAAAACGCATTCCAATCACGTTCCCAAAGCACAATCAGAATCGTGACGAACGAACTTCGAAGCAGAAAATGAAGAGTTCGAAAAATAATCGTTCAGAACGACCATGTACCCTGAAACTGGGAATAAGACGAAGGAACAAGCAACTCTAAATCAGCTTTGAGCTCAAGTCTACAACTTGTAGTTTCTGGTTTCTTATGTCCATCCTGGGGGCACGTTTAAAAGGATCAGATCTATGAAATTCATCCAAGGGGATCTTATCTTGCATTTCAAAGTCCAATATACAACATGATGAAGGAAAGTGTTGACGTGCAATGCGAGATATGAGTCGTAAATCCATTCATATTCATCGTGCAGCGAGATTCTCCTTCGCATTGAGATGACCTTTGTCCCATCGAATGCCTTGTGTAGAAACAAATAACAGGCTCTCCGCTTCAACATGGTTTGAAATTGAGATGGTACATGAAACAACAGCTAAACACCATCAATGGTAGTGTTCGCACTCAATTAATCTAAGTAAATATTTCTTGTCTTCCCAATCCGTTTCTGATACTATAGAACTTTTCGACGGAAGCAACAGGTGCACGCGGCGATTATGGAATGTATCTTGCCTTTTTCTTGCGTCGCGAGGAACGGGTGTCCTTGACTGGGCAAAATCGAGAAAAGGATACTTCCCTTCACCAAGGAAGACGGATGAAACTGACTACTCAACAAAGAGAACCTTCGGATCTCCATGAAATCAAACAACTGGAATTTGAGCCGAAACTAAGAGAAAAATTTCCTGATGCCTCAGATTGTAAGTAACGACCGAAATATATAGCGGTAGATGTGATTCTGTTGATGGCAACAGAAAGCGTTCATATTAAAAATCTGGGGGATCGCCGAACAATCTTGTTATAGCAGTGCGTGGAATTAACAAATTTACCTGAGATACGAATAAGATTGATTTCATCCGATGAATTTATTCTCTGTACATTATATTGCTTTGCGATGAAATTGGGAGTTTGAGACTGCGTCAGATAACTAAGAAGAATTGGTGTTGACATGAATAAAAACAACGAGTGATCATTCTCACATTTTGTAACATGTCATTCTCGTTTGTCCTACCAGACACTGTCCTCAATTCGATCCTTAAAAAATTCACGCGCAACAATTTTATCTGCATGGGTTGGGCCCAACGGCTTGAATCGGGATTCGTTTTTATTTAGTAACAGGCCCTGTGTTCATTCGAAATTCTTTGCATATCTTGCAAAGTGGGTCACAATCTAACTTTTCCATTTGCGACAGCAGTCGATGATGAAATTTTTTGTTCATGTATCTGTGGAGAATGAAGACATTAGTCCTTTCAACCAGAGCTGCCGCAACACATTTAAATTGCTTGCAGCGAGATTGTCGCACAAGCTTAATCGAAATTTGCTCATGGATGGTTTAGCGCAAGTAGTTTGCTGATTCTGCGGTTTCATTCTTGAATGCTTTGAGAACGCAGTACTTCATGAGTATTCAATGTAGAAGTAAGCGACGCACTCACCGATTTTATATCCATGTACGTAGGAGTAACACCAAAGATTACAAACATTTTGTTGTTGAATTTAGAAGCATGTTCAACCTGATTCAGGACCTGGTTCCTTTGAACACCAAGTAACGGGATTAATCTGGTGCCTCAGAACACGAATAAACACGATGATGCTTCCATACTTGGAAAAGTACTGGACTGTCATGAGCTTTATGGAGTTGCTAGTGGTGGTACTTCACTGAACCAAGTACTTCGTGCTGCACTCGAGCTTCGAAGAGTATGGGACTGAGAGTTAAGAATGCATTGCATTTGAATCGGAACCCCAACATGGAGTTCCGCCCTATACACGGTATATGTCACTGCCTCGACTGTTAAGGAGAGTACATCGAACTGCTTTAAGTGTTTTTGTATAAATCATACCGAAAGTACTTCGAAACTCATAATGGGTGAATGTCGCTGGCTGGGATGTCTTTAGGACAGAACTCGGAACTGCTTTTATCATAAAATTATGGAGAATGATTATACTAAGTACATCGAAACACAGTCCTTGTACGTCTCGAATCAAGAGTTCGTACGCTACGCCTTAACACTAAAGTATACTTCCAGAACGTCGGAGGTCCAGAAGACTTCTATCATGCGAAGAATGCGGACGCGTCGTGAACCAATTCAAGGGGCAAGGTTGGGCTGAAGGCACGCGTCAGTACCCTTGTGATCCATATGATGCGCAGGCGCCGAACAGTACATGAGTTCGTACCTACGCCTTGAGTACTACAGCAGAACGTCTGAGGTCCAGAAGACTGCTATCATGGGGAAAAATGCGGAAGCGTCGTGAACCAATTCATGGGGCAAGTGTTGGCCGAAACGTAGGCACGCGTCAGTACCCTTGTGATCCATATGATGCGCAGGCGCCGAACAGTACATGAGTTCGTACCTACGCCTTGAGTACTACAGCAGAACGTCTGAGGTCCAGAAGACTGCTATCATGGGGAAAAATGCGGAAGCGTCGTGAACCAATTCATGGGGCAAGTGTTGGCCGAAACGTAGGCACGCGTCAGTACCCTTGTGATCCATATGATGCGCAGGCGCCGAACAGTACATGAGTTCGTACCTACGCCTTGAGTACTACCGCAGAGCGTCTGAGGTCCAGAAGACTGCTATCATGGGAGGAATGCGGAAGCGTCGTGAACCGATTCATGGGGCAAGTGTTGGCCGAAGCTGCTATCATGGGAAGAATGCGGAAGCGTCGTGAACCAATGCATGGGGAAAGTGTTGGCCGAAACGTAGGCACGGTACCCTTGTGATCCATGTGATGCGCAGGCCCCGAACAGTAGTCGCGCTTTTGTATAGCTGAGCGAAACGTAGGCACGGTACCGTTGTGATCCATGTGATGCGCAGGCCCGGAACAGTAATCGCGCTTTTGTATAGCCATCGAAAGTCGCCTTCCAAAGGCTCGTGTAGCCACCCCCACTCATCGCCACGGACACAAAGCGGCCATGAGCTATAGTAGTCGCGCTTTTGTATAATGCCCTTGTCATCGAAAGCCGCCCTCCCTAGGCACGTGTGTAGCCCACCCCACTCATCGCCACGGAAGCCTAGTAGCGGCCGTGAGCTTAACTTACTCTGATCACTCGTAGGGCAAAGCAGGATGTCGAGGGTCCAGATCAGGTTTTCAAATGAAATCCACCTTCCGATTCTGGGTTGCCAAACGCATCCGATAACATGCCGAGAAAGGAGATCGACTCTTACAAACGTGTTGAGGAGATCAATTGGTAATTCCGATTCAGGGTTGCTTCAAAATGAAATTCACCTTCCGATGCAGGGTTGCCAAACACATCCGCTTTAATGCCGAGGCAGGAGACCGATTACTAAACATGCTGAAGAGATCAACTGGTAAAGCAGATGTTAAATGCAGATCCGCTTCTAGGACTGTATCCGCGATCATCACCTTCAATCGAAACAACAATCTTGACTAAAATGATAATGGCATCAATGATGCGAAGATGATGCTGACACCCAATTTTTCGCCCGAAAACTATTTACGCTGTTCAGTCTACTGACTCGTCATCGAATGTCGAGCCTCAATTGCCAGGGTAGCCGCCGCACTAAGCGCAATGATGTAAGATCTTAAGGCCAGGTCCTTACCGCGCAATGCGCTTTCCAACTGTCAGGGTAGCCGCCGCATTACGCGCTATGTTAAGATCAAAATATCAAAGACCTTTACCGCGCATGTAGCATGGATGAGAAGAGCCCTTAAAACTCGTCTCGTTCGATGTCCTCTACCAACGCTTGAATTTCGTCGTCATCGAGCTCCTCAAGACGCTTTGCGATCACAGCGTTTTCGTAATCCTTAAGCTGCTTGGCGTATGTCATATCCTTTGTCGCAACACGGAATATGTAAGTGCTGACCCAAAGCACCGTTGTAAAGAAAGTGAAACCAACTCCGATCCATTTTCCAGCCTCGATGCCGTCCACACCGAAAGCCCCCGTCACGATTTGATAGACGATTATAGGAACCATAAACAGCAGAAAACTCAGGAAAAGAGCCCTTCCCTTTGTACCTGGATCCAACAACATTGGAAGCTTGCTTCCGTCTTCGGATCTCGCTGGCAAATCATCCTTCAACGACATGTGCACTGGACGCTTGTCCTTCCTGGTCCAATCGACTGCATGCCTTTTATCAGGGCATGCAATCGTTCGACTTACAGGGAAAACGAAGGATTCAGTTGAGACAAATGACATTGCAAGCAGAGTGGTGGTAATCAAACAAAAGCTGGTCATCGTTGGAATCTGCATGGTTCCTCCGGTTGCCAACCCTGTGATAGTTTGGAGTTTGGAAGGCCGGTGTATGAAACTCGCCTCCTCGGCTGATTGTACTACCAGTTACCGGTACAAGTACTTGCCAAAATTTAGCGTATGCGCCCTTACATAAATGCATCATAGACGGATCCGATTAACTGTCACAATTTTTCGTCATCGTGACATCATAGGAATCCTGCAAAATTAACTCACCCATTTTTGATTTCCTCGTCCAAGAATTAATCTGGCACGCTCGGAACGTAGCCTGCCGGCCACTTTGCCGTTTGGAATTGTGTTTTTGGAGCCGCGCTGAAATTTGAATTTGATTGGCACGGGAGTTCCCATACACTCCCACACAGGTACGTAGAAACACGTACAAACGGGTGCTGAGGTACTTTTACTTTGGTATCGCATCCGGAGTGTGCACAGAAAAACACAAAATTTTAATTTTGACAATGGACCCTCAACTGCAGACAGTTGAGGGTCCATTTCTCTTGTAGATGACCTTTTTTTACTTTCCATTCTGTGTCCCTCTTTTACATGTAGCAATTGTAGTCAGTCAGTTGTAGTGACAATGGGAGTGAAGCTGTTTTGATTGATTTTCAATGCATGTTCTGGAAGGGTCTCAAAGTCTCAACCGGAGTGCGAGTACGGGTATAGTCGTACTGTAGTAGCGTTCGATTCGTAGGACTATGTAGTACTCCAGTACTGTAGTAGCATTAATACAGTACTTGAACCAAGTATAAGTACTCCAGTACTGTTTTCGGAATACTGGAGTACTTGTACACCATACACTGTAGAAAGCAACTGTGCTACTGGACTACAGTCGACGACATACTTATGTAGACGTGCAGTATGACAGGATCGTAGATTTGTCTTCAAGCTATTTGAGGAGTCGATTTGGACCGTATGCTACGATAGTGCCTGGTAAGGTACCGGACCGAGCTTGTGGTACATACATGTACATTTATTACCCAAACCGGGTTCAATATATAGGCATTCATGTGCATATAATGCATTTGTGTTCAAATTTAGAACATGACAGGGAGGGCCGGCGGCAGGTATGAGTTGAAAGAGTGTTGTCAAGGTTAATTCTGAAATTCCCCTCTTAATTGGCTTCCACTTGGAGCTAAATTTTCTACGACGGTCCTAAGTAGCGTGTCGTACGATGACGAAAAATAGGTGACAGTTAATCGGATCCGGATTTTTTAGGCGATCCGGTCGGCGCGCCTACCACCGCCTAAACCCTATACCGCTATACTTGTACCCTATACCCTATATGCATAAACTACACGTGTCGTACAGGTATCATAGATTTAGGCACTATGTCAGACCCAAATTTAGGCGCAGGGTTGGGGGATATGTAGGGGTATGCATATGTACCAGAAATGTGCGACGGTACGACCACTTGCAGTAGGCTAGTACTTGATAGAATGAGCGAGGGGGACACCTACTTTACCTCACATTTTAAGAACATCAAACATCAAAGACAACTACTAACTGTGCAGCATTCATTAAAGCAGCTGAATTGCTAGGAATTGTTTTGCCTGAAGAATTGCCTCAAGCCCAAAATCTGAAATTGACTTTCTGATTTTGTCATCCTTCTCCCAGTGTAACCCCGAGAAGTCGGACTCTAGAGTGCACATCCCAGGAAAAAGAGTTGCAATTCCACCACAGAAGGCATGCAAATGTTGAAAGCCATCACTTTGCAGCACACTCCATGCATCAACAAACAAAGATGATGTGTCCTCGTCATTCCTAGTTCCCTCTGGAAATGAATCAATAGCCTCCTGTTTCAATAATCCATTGGTTCTATACTGCATAATGAGCTCCTTGAGTTCATCAGCAATCTTGTCAACAATATAGTCAACTGGGCTGCCAAATTGTGATGTTCCAATCGGAACAAATGTTCACAGACCATTCGAAGTTAATCGGGAGGACGTGTTCTTACCAAGTCCTTGTTTGCTGGTAGCACTGGCGGGGGCGATGAAAGTTTGTCCACAAATGGACTGTTGTCTCGATTGCGCAAGACGACACAAATGTTATCAATCCAATCACAGGCAACGGTATACACAGACCCAAGAATGTCACAAAGAACCTGCTGAAGGGAGTGATCTGCCTCATTCATGAGTACTTCAACCCAACTGGCAAGACCACACAGGTAATCCCGAACTTGAGGAGGCAACGATACCAAATTAGATCCACTTGCTGACACGTGCATCTCGGGATCGTGAAGGAGGATAGCATCCTGGGTCAGTGGCCCAACAATTCCAACATTGTCAATAAATGTATTCAACAACTTCTCCCACACAATTTCCAGTTTAGAGTTATTTAGAAGCGTTCTGTCTGTCCGTCCGTTTTTTAGTAAATCTGCGCCTGAAATTGTCAGCCATCCACCATGGTGGATCCCAAGCGATCCAGTCGCAGTGCAAAGGGTTCCTTACACCCTCTCACTGCTGCTGCTCTGTCCGTCTTACCTCCCTTAGGGTATAAGACTCCCCCAACCCTTATTGGTTTTAAAACCATTGATCCATCTGTGATTGCGCTACGCATCAAACACTACAACAGAGCCTATAAAACTCTGTCTGTCAACTCTTGGAACACCTACGTTTCATTTGGTATTCAGGACTTTGTTGGCCCAGATGAGTATTACTCACACAAAGCCAATGAATCCGCCGATGACGGGGATCGTCGCCTAGCGAGATATTACCGAAATCACCTCGAAAATCATGCAAAAATTGATGGTTTTTTGATGCAAACCATACCTGCTGTTGAGACTGCGCTTGCGAAGTCCCACCCTGGATTCTTTGACATGTCTCTCCTTGACATGGACCTCTACCTTATCAAGCTCAAGGAGTCTGACGACGGCAACTCTATGGACGTTGATACCACTCCCAGTACCCCGATGTCCACCTCCCTTGCAGTGGCAGCGACGAAACGCAGTTCCTCCGAACTGACTCCCGGCGCTGCGGTGCTACCATTAACACAGGCGGATCCGCCCTCTTCCCCAGCGAGAAGCATCAAGGCGCACGAGCTTAGTACGCACCAGTTGGACTCCCCGACAAAGAGTACTCCCATGGCTGGGAGTCCAAACCCCACCGTCACACCCAAGTCCTCTGTTACACAGTCTGTGTTGCCGGCTCCTCCGCATTCACCACACACTTCCCGCCCCCTCAAATCAAGATCCAATACAATCCGAATTGAGGCCCGATGGGCTCCAAAGGACTTTCACGAGCTCCGATCCTCGTCAACGAAACTGTATAGCCGTCTTGCTCCGATTTTATCCTGCTTCAATACAGAGCACACCACGTGGATGATGGAATGGCAAACGGATCAGACGGAGGATCAACCAGACCTGGACCCTACTCAGCTATCCAAATACCTCGGCATTCGTGTTGTCTCAGTCACAAAAGAGAAATGTTTTTACTTCAGCTTTCGTATTCGTGCGTCAGGAGCACAATTTATGCAAGTTGCATCCTCTAAGGTATTGGCAACCGCCAAGCGCGGCGAAAACCTGACGTTTGACCCCTCATCAATTTCTCCGTCCCAAGGCGAACTGACGTATATTGGCGACATTCTACTAAAGGATGCCTCCATAACACAGCGGCGACAGTATCTGAAATATCTGCGAAAAGAAGTGCTCCCTCCTGACACTCCGGACTTCGACATAAAGCTTCGTCACTCAAACCCGACTGGCAGCCGTATCACTATTCTAACGGTCCGATGTGGCAAAGCTATGTCGACGAAAGTTGCTGAGATTCTCAGCACAGCTCTATGTGGAGAAGGCAGTCACCCAGAGATCTTCATCTCCAAACTCGCACTTGGGGCAAATCAGACATCAAAACGCGACCATGAGAGCATTTACAAGGTTCACAATGAGTATCTGGCGGATGTGTCGCATCTCCTGTTCTCTGCCTCGAACCCTATTGATGTTGCCGTAGTAACAGAATTCGTTGACTCGGGCGCGACTGTTACACGCACTCCACGTCAATGGGCAAAGAGTTTGGTCTCCCCAGATGGTACGTCTCTTGAGGCAGATCTAGAAAACGGTGGTGCTCCCGGAGGTAAAGCTATTCTAGTGGTCCCATCAGCATCTCATCTTCTTGCAACTGCGGAACTTCACAACTATTGGAAACGTCGGAATCCTACGTTATCGCATGCAGCTAAGCTGTACAAAGAAAGCACTATGGCATACCCTGACATCCCAACAACAGTGTTTACCAAAAATATACACACCATTTTGTCGAAAAAGATCAAGCCTCAAATGGACGCGCCTACTGATGAATCCTCCACGACTCTATCTCCTGCTTCTTCCCTCACGGGTGGCGGTACCAACAAAGGAACGAGAATGCAGACAAAAGGATCCATTGCGTGGCAAAAACCTCTTCAGGAAACCCTCTTAGCGAATGCCACCGTCACATCACTACAGCAGCGACCAGCGCATGGAAAGTCAACCGACAAATCTTCTGCTGAGCTCAACCAGCTCAAGCAAATCGCTATCTTGGAGGCTCAACTTGCGCTACGCCCGGGCCCGACATCAGATGAATCTCAAACATCAAAGTCTGCAAAATCCAGAGTATCTCGCTCACATTCGCACTCGTCGGGTCTCACTGCTGCATCTGCCCACAGTCGACTAGACAAGTACGAAACATCTCTCCAGGAGATAAAGACCATGCTACAGCATCTTACGGTTCACAGCAACATACCAAGTACAGTCCAGCCTCTAGAAGATAAGCTTCAGCACCACTCGGAACCTGGTGGCGAGTCACTGTCAAATCCTCCCACTCTTGCTTCTTCTCCAGGACATGGAATGGCCGGCATTCAACTCTTTCCTGAAGATCAGGGATGCACCAGTCTAGTTCTCCTTGGGACTCCCGCTCAACGAGGTAATTCATCCAAGCGCCGAAAAGCGACTAACTCTCCAACAAAGTCCCCATCATCATCATCCAACTTGAGTCTCCAATACAATGAAACCACGGGCTCAAGTGGAGGAGACTCATGTTAGTCTTTCCTGTTCTCGCTCTGGCACACATCGTGTCCGCTCTTCGGAACGACACCATCTGTGCCTCTCCGACAGACCCACCGACCCCTTGCTCTCCGTCTGTGCCTGTCCCCGGAACATCGACACCATCTTCTTATCCTCCTGCTGCATCTCTCTCTCTCTTGGACTACTTCCCGGTGATACTCTCGGATTCTCCTACGGCGGAGGCGGATAGCACATGGGGCGACTCTATACATGACCAGCCCGGCGATCTACATCGCATCTATTTTCAAAACATAGACGGGCTCCGAAACGACGTGGATGAAATCGCACTCTATGTATCGAGTATGGCTCAACTTCAAGTCGGTACTTTCTGCTGGGCTGACCCTGGGCGGGCTTGATTTCTCCCAGGCACCGGTCCGCAAACGCCTGCAACAACCTCTTCGTCACCACTTCACGACAGCGAGAAGTGCATTCTCGTCCAGCCGTCTTCCGGAGTCCGCTATATGCGGATCAAGCGGCTACCAGCCAGGTGGCACCTTCATGGCATCTACTGGCAAATGGGCAACTCATAGCACTGGACAACCCCTGATTGATCCCTCGGGCCTTGGACGCGCGCTGGTCAGGTCTGTGTTACCTTGGTAAGCGAGGCACACGCCTTGCAATTATCACTGCCTATCGCAGTCCTCGTCAGCAACCTACTGGTGGTTTTGGTTTCTTTGATCAGCAACACGCACTTCTCCTATCGAAAGGCGTCCTGAAACCCAACGTTCGAAAACAATTTATTACGGATCTGGTTCAGTTTATTAATAAACTCCAATCTGATGGTCACGACATCATCGTATCTCTTGATGCAAACGAGACTATTGGGCAAGATAAGCAGGATTTTGGTCTTGCTCAGCACCTTATTGATGAATGCACGCTCACTGACCTCCATCTACTTGGTCCAACGGACCCACCGGCAACGTACAAGTATGGGACTGCTCGTCGTATTGACTTCATGCTTGGGTCTGCAACTGTCGCTAATGCTGTCTGCCGAGCGGGGTACAATGCCTACGATAATGGAGACTTCTCGAAGCATCGTGGGCTTTTTGTCGATCTCGACTTCACACAGCTCATGGGTCCTGTTGATCCGATTACGTCGACCAGAGCAAGAGTTCTTCGTTCTGACGACCAACCATCTGTGGACCGCTATCTTGAGGCTTTCAAGAAATATGCGGATGACCATCATCTCTGGGACCGTGTTGACGCCCTTACAGTTGTCGTCGCACCTACAATGACTTCGGCACAATGCAAAGTTAGCTTTGATGCAAGTGATCGGGATGTTACTCGCGCGATGCTCCACGCGGAAAAGGAGGCTCGACGTCCGGCAGGGAAGTATGCCTGGTCACCCAAACTTCGAGAGGCTGGCCTGATTGCTCGATACTGGCATCTCCGCCTCCGCGAAATTGAACACAATATTTCTCTGAAATGTCCTATTGCAAGTCTACAGCTCAGCAGGATCCAAGCTCTTCGCATTGATATGACGGATGACTTATGCTCCGATGCTGTGACGTTAAAGAAACGATGGAAAGAGGCAGCACTAAAAACTCTTCGAACTGTTCGCAACACAGCGTACGACCACCGTGCTATACACCTTCTCGGCACCCTTGAGGTCTATCAATCATTGGAATTCTCTGATTCGGAAATTAAAGCCGGTGCCCAGTCGCTTAACAGCGTCAAGATACGTTGTATTGCACGCCTTATTGACATTGAAAATATGCGCCAACCTTTTCGTTCTATTCAGGCATCGATGACTACAACTCACGGTGGTGGCCTCACAAAACTCTTTGTGCCCTGTGGCGTAAAAAAGAAAAAAGTGGCATCCATGTTCTGTGATGAAGATGGCAACGTCTCTCCCGCCCAGCTCATATCTATGGCGCAATCCGACAAAACTTCTGTCGAGTATGCTACCCTAGTACTGGACTGTGAGGAAATTGAGCGAGAACTTACTCGCTACAACAGGGAATGGTTCCGACAGGCAAAGGATACTAAGTTTGGACACGGTGAACTATATGATCTAGTCGGCTACGACGGCCTCACGCCCACAGCAACGGCCATTGTTGAAGGCGATTGCATCGACTATTTCGGTACAGTACCCAGTATGCGACGAGAGCTAAGGGTCTTCCTTGAAGAATGTCGTCGCCCCGCCTCCGTACAATTGGTGTCCACGCTCATAACACCAGAGCAATTTATTTCTGCTGTGAAAGTCTGGAAAGAAAACACTTCTACTTCCCCATCTGGAAGGCATCTCGGTCACTATCGCACGGCGATTCTCGATACAGATGTGGCCCACTTTCACACCCAACTATTAAATCTTCCTATCACCAACGGGTTTGCTCCCGAACGCTGGACTCACTCCGTGACTCCGCTGATTGAAAAGGACGCTGGACGACCGTATCTCACGCGCCTGCGAGTAATCCATCTGTTTGAAGCGGACTATAATCTATTTCTCAAAGTTATCTACGGTCGACGCATGGTAAAGAATGCTGAGATATCTAACGCACTCAACGACCAACAGCATGGCTCTCGTCCACGCCGCATGACGACTGATGCTTTGTTTCTTGCTCGTCTGGAAAAGGATCTTATCCGACAAACCAAAGCCAACAGTGCCCATATGGACAATGACACAACTGGTTGCTATGATCGCATAGTCACTTCCCTAGGAATGATTGCCTGCCGCCGCCTTGGAATGCCGGAACATGCTATTCAATGTCAGGCTGAGACCTTGAGAATGATGCGATACTCTGTGAAACATGCCTACGGTACCTCGCCACAAGAATACTCGAGCACTGACGAGGCTCCTTTATTTGGCACGGGCCAAGGCAGTGGAGCCTCCCCTGCCATCTGGCTAGGACTCGTCGTGATTCTTCTCAATTCGTTAGACAGGATGTCTGCCGAAGATGGAATTCCTGGCTTGGATTTTGCCGACCCTTGGAATGATATACAAGCCTGTTGGAGAGTTGGTGCATTTGTGGACGACACTATCCAAGGTGTGCTTGATCCTACAGGATTGCTCTCTATCGAGGATCTTGTTGAACAAATTTGCAGCGCTGGTCAAATGTGGGAATCTCTCCTCCACATTTCTGGTGGATGTCTGAATCTCGCAAAATGTTCGTGGACTCTCCAATACTGGAAATGGATCAACGGCCGTCCCCAACTCCTCCCCATGTCAACGACTGATCCTCCCCTCCTTATGACCAGTGGATCCAGTGCTGAGCATCATATCATTCGTCAACACTCAAATTCCACAGAACTGAAAGGGCTCGGTGTCCACATGAATTTCCTTGGCACCTTTGCATACCAGGCTGCAACAATGCGGATCAAGTTTGACGGTCTTGCACGTCGGCTTCACAAATCTTCCCTCTCTCCAGCACTTTCGCATGTGTTCTACAATACATTCTACCTCCCGTCGGTGCGCTACTCCCTTCCTGTAACTTCCATGACCAGTACTGAACTTCATCGAGTTCAGTCTCTGATGACGGCCAGCATTCTCAACAAGCTGGGCTATAACCGCCACTACCCTCACGCCGTTGCATTTGCTCGTCCTCTTTCTGTTTTTGGGTGCGGGCTGATTGATCTTCGCATGGAACAAGGTCTGACTCAAATACAATCTTTGCTAGACTATATTGGCACACACCAACGTGTCGGTTCAGTCATGCTAATCTCGCTGCGGCATCTCCAAGTTGAAGCAGGCGTCTCTTTTGATCTCTTGGATCGTCCTATGACTTCTCTGCCCTATCTCACGGACTGTTGGATACTACGCCTTCGGGTTTTTTGTGCTCAATCTGACATTTCCCTCCAGATAGTACTCCGCAACAAAATTCCCTCCGTCTCTCGCATCGGCGACTCTATGCTAATGGAGAAAGCCCTTACCCTGGGTTTGACCAAGCAAGAACTCATTGATATAAACCTCGTCCGTATATTTCTTTGCGTTACTACCCTGAGTGACATTGCTACTGCCGATGGAACCAAACTCCATTCGCTATCATGGCACGGGAAACGAATTCCCGATCGCTTCAGCAGAACATCCTTTGCACGGCAAGAACCCCCGACGAGCTACCAACGCGGCCTATGGCGTCAACTTCTGCGCAGCTTTCTTCATCCCTCGGCGAACTCTGCCTCTCTAAGTTTACTTCTGCCTCTCGGATCCTGGACTGCTGAGTCCACCATGCGGTGGGGAGCAATGTTGTGGGAGTCTCTCCTATACCGCAGTGATCCGTCTATCCCACGAGGCGATGCAGGCAACGAACGGCACATATCAGTTCACTTTCCTCGGCGACTTGTACCGGCAGATTCTGCATCCACGATATACTACGATGCGAAGCCGGACTGGTACTCTGCGACAATTCCCCACCTAGCCACTCCTGCTGATATTGAGGGACGGCAGATTTTTACGGTCACAAGCTCCCTGATTGACGTCTCCAGTACGGTTCCAGCGCCAGCACGCTCGTTTCAGGAATGGATACAGCAACTGCCCTCCGCTGAACGTCGCCTGCTCTCATCGCCTCACTTTGCGGAATGTGATGCCGAGCAAGCTCTACTTCAATACCTGCAACTCAAATGTACCCTCGTGATTGGAACTGATGGCGGTAAGCGCCACCGCAATGGATCTTTCTCATGGATTCTCTGCTCACCTGGCGAGGAGCAGCTTATACTCAACTCTGGTCCTGTTGACGGATGGCATCGGTGCCAGAGCTCGCTTCGCAGCGAAGCTGCTGCGATTGCATCTCTCACTCTTTATGTCGATGAATTTGCCACCTATCACCAGGTGGACATTCAATGCAACTTTTGCCTGTATGTTGATAGCACCAGCGCCATCAGCAACGTCAAGCTGCTTCGCGATCTGATTCCCAACCGACGCTTTCCCAACCACGCCGATCTTCTGTCTACATTGAGCTCCGCTCACTACGTTTTGAAGCATTTTCGCCTCACTCATGTTCCCAGCCACCAGGATGACTCCACGGCCTTTGACGACCTGCCGTTTCCCGCACAGCTAAACGTTCTGTGCGATACCACGATGGCAACTGATCAGCTGAAACAACAATCAGGCAATGCTGAAAAGTGCACTCTTTCCATTCCTCTTATCCCTCAAACACTCTCTGTTGCTGTCAGATACTCTGGTCAAGTCATCTCGTTGTTGCATTACATTGCTCGCCTCCGTGAGTCCATCTGTTTGGCTCACCACCGTGCATTTCCGCAAGCCAAGTACAAATGGACCGACCCAGTCTGGGAATCCATTGCATGGGACTCCTTCATGCAGGGTGCTCGACGCCCTGCCCTTGTAAACCCAGTCACCCGCTCGAAGCTAGTTCACAATTGGCTTAACCTCGGATCTCAGCGTGCAAAATTTGGAAGCGGCGGGTCCAATTTGGAGATCGAGCGTCGATGCCCCTACTGCGCAGAACCGGAGGACTTTCTACATATGCTCACATGTGTAGAACCTCGTGCTCTTGCATTTCGGTATTATGCCATGATTCCCCTACGCAAGGTTCTTGCGGACTATGGCGAACGCGGCTCTACTCTCCTTCGAGCCATTCGAGACTGGACTCTCAATCCTGCATCCTTCGAGGTATCGTCGAGTCTCCTCGCACCAACAGCAGCTGACCCTCCCAGCGCACCTTTTTATGCTGACCGAGCACTGTATCGCCAACATACAATCGGTTGGGTAAACTTCTTCCGTGGCTTTGCTAGCCTAGAATGGGGTTCTGCCGCTGCCTCGTCGCCAGTGCAAGTCTCGACTAATCATCGAAAACGCACCGAACCCTCACTGTCCGATGTGATTCTGGCTGTTCAAGACTACTCTCTGGCCATCTGGAAAAGTAGGAACGCAGTGCTTCATGAAGTCGGCTCCGATAGTCTTGCCATTGTCCATGCTTCACTAAATCACGCTATCTCCCAACTCTACTCCCTGAAGACAACCTTCTCGCCAATCCTACAGAGTTATTTTACCCTCCCCCTGGAAGACAGACTCCGTCAGTCCCCACGACAACGCAAACGATGGCTTCGTCTTGCGCGCCTTGCCACCTCACACTCCTCTGCAACCGGGACGTGCCAACAACTTTTATCGACTTATTTTCCCTATGCTCCTCCTCCTCTTGGTGCGGATCCTTCCAACTCTTTGTCCGTGCCTTCCTTGGCGCCTGCGCTCCGCTCCGCTGACCTGCCGTTACAGCTCCAACCACCTATCACGAGCTTCTTTCCCTCCTCTTCATCCTGATCATACTCTGCTGCTGCGTCTTCTCTGACCATCGCTTCTTTCCCTCCTCAGTGTGTCCACTATGCGCACACGTCCGCTTTCGCCATGTTTTCATCCTGTCTGCTGTCGCATAGCTTTGCTATTGCAACTTTATCTTGTTCTGTCCCTAACCAATTCGCCCGCCCTTTGAGGCTAGCAACATGAAATGAATCGACCTAGAAATAGATCGGTTATAAACATGTATAGAAGAGTTTAGTATATTCAACAACTTCTTAAATGCTCCGGTCTGTTCTGACACCAAGGTTGTCGATTCTTGAATGTATTTGAAGGTTGATGCTGTGTAGTTTGTGAAGTTCTGCATTGCAACAAGATAGACCCACCCCAGTCGAGTTGGAGCCAATGATGGATTTGCAGTTTCAATATGTCAAAGAAGCTCAATGCAATAAGTCTTAAACCAGTTGGTGACCTTGTAGGTTGAGAGCCAACGATTAACAATGTGAGGGCACATTGTACCTATATCAGCAATAAGCTTTGTTGACAACTGAGGTGAGATATGAATTTCAACATGACATCAAAGAAATTGGAGTCTACCACATTCGTCATTATATGCTCCATCACAAGGGCTAGTTGGTGCTCACCACACCATACCCTCAAAAGGGTACATTCGTTGTGCATGTAGATTTGCTGTCTTGTCACGACCCCAGCAGCCCGTCCAGTCATGTAACGTGCACAATCAGATGCGACGTCAAACATTGACATCTGCCACTATGGACAAAGGACACTTAAGAAGGTCACTAGCATGTTGAACATGACTTCACCAGTGTGACAATCTTTCATCGGTATGGCACAGCCATGCATGTTGAATATATCCCGATGCTTCTTTGAATCGATTCGGAATCGGAGATCAAGGTATGAGATACTTTGATGAGTAGCACTATCAATTGCTATCGAGAAGGCCCAAGAATCATTGAGAAGAACCGATATCTTTTGCAGGTTTGCAGCACAAGCAACCCTCATCATTCGGCTCACATCCCTCCAGTTGAGAACTCAAGTCGGGATTTCAAAGACATCGGTCGGTTGTGCTACTATTGATAAGAAGTTCTAATGCCTAGAGCAATCTACAGCAATGGCAGATGTACTAGTACACTTGCGGTGGATTTCATTTAGTTTATCAGAGACACACGCTCAAGGGCAGCACTGTGGTTCACTGCTTCCATCCAAGGTGGATGATGGGGCCTCATCAGCCTGACCAGGAGCTCAGATTCTATGCTGCATGTAACCTGTGGATCATTGTGGTCAAATGATTGAGGCCTAGTACAGTTGAGGCTCAATGATGGTGGTAACAGCACTCTAATTGGTATCATGTCAAAAGACTTTTCCAGAATGCAGAGACCATTCCCTGACAGCAGGTGTCTCCCTCAAGTCCCATGAGGCATCCTCTAGAGTGAGGAGGAAACCTATTTCAGCAAGCGTAATTTCACAATCAAAAGTGCATGTCATTTTTACAGTTTGAACTTACAAGAAATTTGATGCCCTAACTATGCATATGATGGAGCAATTGCACCAGTTCAATCTCTAGGAGATTGGCTGACCTATAGTACTGGACAACAAAAGTAAGCTTGGATCACTCTAGCTCCTTGGTTGGCATCATTGTCTCCAAATTGGATGTCTTTATGTCCTCCTTGGTAGGCATAGTTGCCATCAGGCCTGAAGGTCCAAAAAATCCAATGACCACTTAGCTAGTATATGTAATGATTATCACTGATGAATGCAGCAATGAATGCCTGCATGAGAGTGAAGACTGCATCAACATAACAATGACAAGTGTTGTGAGTGTCCACACAGGGGTTTTACTGAGGTGCTTGGGATGGACGAGTCACCAGAAGCAAGCGGATTATGGCATTCGCGTACGGCTCCTCTGCCCCATGCGGATAAACACCTGACAGGATCAATCCAGGAACTTTATGCTCCAAAAAGCCTGTGTCCATGTGGCACATGCGAAGGGCAATTGACTTGTAGCTAGATTGTCCCGCCGCAGTGGTCACCACAAGTATGATTGAAAGATGCAGATGATTTCAGGAGACGCATTTCTATGCAGGAAGCGTAACCGTTTGCACGTATCTTGCCGGGAATGAAAGCATGAAGGATCCGTGTAGGAAACAAACTACTCTTTAAATATCTTACTGAGTGTGATTCAAAGGCTTCAAGTTTTGAGCTCATTATTTTCAGAATCTACTGTACATCCCCCAAATACCTGCTGGTAGCTACTAACTATTTTCCCAAATTTGCCCCACAACCAGCAACCACGGCAGAGCACAGATGTTTTGCTGCTTGTCTCACCAGCTTGAGATTTGACCCGTCCATGCACAGATTGCTTGACAATCAAGGAATTCACACCTTTCATGACCTGAATGATCTCCTGTTCCCAGAGATCATAAGGATTATCCAGCACAGATGAAAAACCAAGGGCGACAGACATCAAAGAAGACAAGGATACTGTCCATACCACAATGTTTCCTTACCTTGCAGTTAGGAAGTTCAAGGCTATTTGCTCTGGTTGAGATGACTACTACTGTATCCTTTGCAGTGACACACCAACCCCGCTCAGTTTGATGAATGTGCAATCACTCCCTTCCTCAATTAGTTGACAGACTTGGAGGAGATTGACTGAGACAAGAAGGATGATAGCTTATGGCACCAAGAAGCAATCCACTGAAGCTGGCATTGATGCATGACAGCTTGGCGCACTAGGGTTGAACTGGCTGTTCACAAGCAACTTCCTTGGCTCCAAAGGAGTGTGGTAGCTGGAATGCCAATGGCATATGTCATCCGTGCTGACAATGATGAGGTTGCCCCTGATGATCTTGCATGGGATGACTGGCACGACTCTGTCGACAACAAATTGGTCGCTTCGTGAATCTTGGACAAGGGTGAAACCACCTCGCAGGATACCAAGAGGGTGTTTGATATCCTAAAGCCATTGTCATGGAAGGATCTGTCTGGCTGACTAGTTGTTCGACCCTTTAACAGGAAGCACGATGGTGCTGTACATGGGCTAGCAGGCGCTCAAAGCCAAAGCGCGACACTAAGCGGCTCATTTCCTTCTAACAAGATAAATTACTTCAGGAAAAATGGTGGTAAAGTTGTTGTAGCTATTCTTCTTATCATTGATTGTTGCTGTGAAGGCAATGTCAGATCCAACATGGTGCAAGATGATTGATTGTGATTGAATGTATAAGGCATGCTGGGGTAAAGATTTGGTATCATGCTACATGATTGTTGTCGAAATCATGAATTTTATTCATGTTTAAAAACTGAACACTTTCTTTGCGATGTGTTCCATGTAAGGCAATTTTTTTCACAGAAAAGGAACAAAACAAGCGGCATATTTTGTGAATTGTGTTTCGTTTGACATAAGCATCAACCTAATATGCATGCTGGCCCTGTGAAGTACTCTACCTGGTTATTAAGTATTCCGTACTGTAGTAACCTTACAGTAGATCACTCACTAGCTATTTCTTGGTATTCTGAGCTTAGTTTGTTTGTTGAAGTGAATTGCAGGTCATCATTCAATCAGTGACGAGAGCTATTAAAGCTCTCTATTCAGATATTAAAGCCTTCCCCAGCAGTCAATTCCACACAACAAACCTAAACCCTATTGTCCTGTAGGTTATTCCCCAATGCGGTCTTCCATTTCTCACACATGAATTTCTCCCTGGGTCTCTCAGATTGACCCTGCATCCCAGGAAGTCTTCCAAATCTTCCAGTCTTGTTCCTCTTGATGATGCTCATCCAACCATCATCATATACAATGTATATAACTGATCAGCCAGTGGGACATAGACTACCGGTAGAGCTACCGTCGTGCGCAGTGTACGGTACCGTAATCGGTACATCTAGCCCTCGGTATCTCGACAGTAGCATTGTAGCTCTCTACACCTGCTACCTGGTACTGTGCCCGTACCCATTTTTTTTGCAACCCGTTGTGCAACCCCGTAGGTCTAGTATCCAACGTACGAGACGTAGATTGATGTACTAAGTCCACGTTATTACCGTAAAAGTAGAACTTATAGACAATAGACAGTACCAGGTAATTTGTTTTACTGAGAACGTATGACATACGTAGCACTATCATACGTAGTGTATC